>CATIWM010113162.1:0-21615 GCA_949671775.1 Mallotus repandus | reverse complement strand
TTCCCACTATTGGGGCTATTACAATGATCTACTCAGAATAATAAAAATTAAAATTAACTACAGTCCAAAAAATAAAATAAAATACAAAATAGATCTACAAGATGAATAAAATAATCCTAAAATAGTTTGAATACAGAGGTTAATCCATGGCATTCCATGGATCTTGTTCACCACCACAGATTCAAATCATCCCATCCAAAATCATAAACACAAAAAATAAATAAAGATTAGTAAATAAAAATAAAAATTAAATCAAAATTAAATAGAATAAAAATAATCAAATAAATAAAAAAGAAAGTAGTAGAAAGAACTAATTTGATGGATGCAGTATTGATTCCCCTCAGAAGGTGATCACCATTAATGAAAGCCTATGGCTTTTGTTGTGTTTGTCTGTGATTTTGATTTCTTTGGATCTGATTCACGGCTAAAACTTGAAAAAAGTATGTAAAAAATCAAGAAAAGTGGGTGTCTTTTGGTTGACGGCTAAGAATAAGAAAAAAGTGGAGAGAAAAAGAAAATAAAAACCTAGCCTCCCCCCCTTTTCTACGTGAAAAGAAAATCACGTATTTATAAAGACCCCATCCTGTAACCCTAATCTGATTACAGGATAAAAAAAATTTATTTTTATTATTTATCTATAAAAAATATATATTTATCACTTTATTTATCAAATAAAACAAATGTATTTATCAAATAAAAATTAATCAAAATCTATAAATAACTAACAAATAAATAAATAAAATAAAATAAAAATACAAAAAAAATTCTTAAAAAAAAAAGAAAAAACACGGAAAAGCCAAGTGAAAAAAAAACGGAAGATGGCCATATGGCCATCTTCCCACTTTGTCTTTTTTTTTTTTGAAAACTTAATTTTTTTTAAAAATCTATTTTAAATATAATAAAAAAATCATAAAAATAATTAAAATAAAAATAATATTTCCTAAAAATAATTTACAATTTAGTTTAAAACCAATAAAATCAAATCCAATAAATTTAATTTCACAGTCTGTTTTCATCATCGGGTCCTCTGTTGCATCCATGCTCTAGTCATCCCGAAATTGGGTGCTTACAATAGTACACAATTATTGTATAAAATTATGAACATGCAAACATAATAATGCTACTTGATGTATGGATCATGTGAACTTGACATAACAAAACAACCAATTTATTTATAGCATAGTAATCATGGCAAAATCATGTTATGGACAAATATAAGCATGCTAAATTAGAAAATAGGAAAGTAGATAAATAAGAAAAAAATTAAAAGAGATGAGAGACGAGAATGACTAACCCATTTGCGAACATCCTCTCCATGATTACTCCATATTCCAAAATTCAAGGCTGTAAAACATTTTATTTAAAGAACAAAAGAAACATAACTTTAAAAGCTAAAATAAAGAAGATAAATTTAAATGCTTAAAAATGGATTTTAAATTGGCTTTAATAACAAATTAAAATGAACAATTTTAAGAATCAAGATTAAAAAGAATTAGAAAAGCATTTTTGATGATTTATGTGCACTATTAATACACAATATGAGTTCTCATCAAATTATCAAAATGTCAATTTTGTATCTTGGATGGATATATCTCACATCATAAGTTATTGAACACATAACCAAATCACTTATTTGAAAAACTAAAAAAGAAATCATGATTCATATTCTTTCATTTGAAAGACTTTTATGATCAACAAAGAGCATAAGAATACAAAAAGTGCTAAACAAAGTAATTTTGAGAAGATTATAAATAAGATATGAAATAAAGATAATAAGACATATTTGATTACAATGAAAATGATAAATTCTTATTAAAGAAAATGCAAAATTTCATATTTAATAATAAATGAAAATGAGAAGTATTTATTCATAAAAATATGGAAATTAAGGTAAGAAATGTAGAGAAATGGGTATAAAGGGAACTAATTTATTAACCAATAAAACAACAAAAATAATTTGGTTTATTTTTTGTATATCTTTGGTATATGATGCCAAATTAGGCATAAACTAGGCATAATCCATAAAGGTAAGCTCAATTTCATTAATCTTAATGCAAGATAAAACATAAATAATAATAAAAAAAGGACATAAAATCACAAATTAAAGCAAATAAGAGAAATTTGAGAAGAAGATGAGAATCGAGATTAGCAATTGATATTATTGAACATATAAACATAAAATATCAAAATAAATAGATTAAGATCTTGCTATATGACAACAATTGATAGAACATAACAATATAGAGCATAAATTTTGAGTTGATGATTAAGAACAACAAATAAGAAATGCTTGTAAATTAAATGACAATAAAAGTAAATGTTAGTAAAAGTTAGTAGAAGTTAGTAACTTGAGATTAAGATCTTGAGATTGATAACAAGAGAAATATAATGCAATGTATGATGCTAGTGCAAATGCAAGCTCACACAAGCATTAAATAAATGGTGCATACAAAGGATGATGCATGATTCAAGTCGGGGTGCATGCAACATGCTACAATTCCAAGATTCATACAAGTATGCAAGTGATGCAAGCTGGGTGCATGCAAATATGCATCTAGAGAGTTTAAGAGTGAACACACACATGACAGTGAGATGCACTAAGCAAGTGATGTGCATAAAAGCACATGAATGCATAAAAATGCAATAATACAAAGAAATAGGAATAGAAGTAGAGAATTAGTGTAGTATTTATAATATAGCTTGAAAAAGATTAGGAAAAGGTTAGTATGATCAAGAAAACAATATTATGTAACAATTGATAGATTAACACTATAAATAATAAGAAATTAAACTCAAATTAAGCTAGCAATATCAAATGGGCATAAATTGACACATAAATTATCAACAATACATGAAAAACTCTAAATTAACTTAATTAAAACATGACATATGTAAATTGAGACACATAAGACTAATATTGAAAATAAAACATATAAACAAGGAACTTGTATAAAAAATTATGACAACAAGCACTTATAAAGCAAAACTTGTGCATTAAGACCTAAAAATCAACAACAACTTCATGAGACACAAATTAAGATTCATAAAAAAAAACACAATCAAAATGACTCATAAACAATAAAAACCTTAAATTAGATCATAAATTGAGCAAATAATGTCAGCGTAGCAGCAAATCAATAATCAAAGCACACTAGACTTCAATCAAGAAGAACATAGGCACAATACATGCTGAACAAAGTATTCACACCAAAATAAATAACAAATCACATAGAAAATCAACAAAATAATCAATAATAAGTCACTCAAAGATCAACAAAAACAATCATAATCATCACTTAAAGGTAAGAATAAGGATCACACTTAAAAGCACTTAAAGAAGAGTTTAAAGAGTTTAAAAGAAAATCAAAATAAAATCATTTAAAAATAGAAAATAATGTTAAAATACATCAATTCCATCATCCTAGGATCTTAGGTAAGGGTTAGAATCATGTTTAAGCATGTATGAACCCTTGTGAACCCTAAAAACCATCATCGAAATCATTTAGGATGAAGAGGGATGGATGGCAAGAATAAGGACCTATCTAACTGGATTTGGGGCCTCAAAAGTTGGTCTGAGGAGCATCAATAGCCATATTTAGGGCATGAATAGCCAATTTGGTTGTTTATGAGCCAAATCCAGCTATTCATTCCTGAACAATATGAGTTTGCAACTCTTTGCTTTCAAAACTCAAATTAAAGCCCCAAACCCAAGAATTGAGATGAGAATCAATGAATATGATGTTCTTGAAAGTGTTTAGCCTCAGAATTTAAGCAATAACTCAACAAAAAAATATCAATTGATTGAAGAGAATTGAAGTAGGAATTGAAAGGTTTAATGTGGTTTTTGATGAGTTTACGTGTAGATTTTGGTTTTGGTTTGAGATGAATGAATTTGCAAGAGCTAGGTTATGGTTTTGAGTGTTTGAATTTGGTATTTTTAAAGGAATTGAGAAGAAAATAGAGAGAAACTAGGTCTAGCATAATTTTGGCATTATTTCCCCTTGTTCTTCCTATTTTTCTAAAGGCTTTTTTTGAGAGTATTTTGGGTATACTTTTGGTTTTTTGCTGGAATTTTATCCTTTCTAGGATGTGGTAAAAATCCCCCTAAATCCTTGAAACTTTTATTGATAAGTGCTAAAAATATCATATTTTAAGCACTAAATAATTGCATTTTAGTATTAGGATTATAAATTTTTATTATATAAAAGCATGTTTTAGGTATAAATTGCATTTAGAGTTAAAATAATATTAAATTTATCATTTTATGCATTTTTAAATACTTTTTATACATTTTACACTATTTTGGTTTTGATTTTTGTAGGTTTCTTCAGCTGGGAATCTATGTTGGAAGAAAGCAATGAGAGCTTAAAGCTAGGAGCGAATTTGGCCATTGAAAAGGGAAAGAAAATAAAGATTTTGAAGCAGAGTAGCGACACACCTATTACAAGCACCCAATTTCGGGATGACTAGAGTATGGATGCGATAGAGGACTCCGATAATGAAAATATTATAAATAGATCTTCAATATTTGAAGTTTGAAATCTCAAAAGGTTTAGATGCATTATCAAAAGAATTTAATTGGTTTTTAAAGGACTTAATTTGTTAGATTTTATTTCTTTTAGGGGTCTTTTTGTAATTAAAAGTTAAAAAAATTGAATGAACTAATCGGAATTACATATTTCCTGTCAAAAATATGTAATTCCAATAGAAATTACACATTTCCGATCGGAAATATGTAATTCCGACCGGAATTACATGTTTTCGGTCGGAAATGCATAGTTTCGATCAGAATTATGTATCGGAAGAATATAACTCCGATCGGGATTATCTATTTCTAATTGAAATTATATATTTCTGATCGGAAATACATAATCCCGATCGAAATTATATTCTTCCGATTGCGTCCGTTTATGTTTTTTTATTTTTTATTTTCTTTTTCTTTTTCAATAAATAAAAATTTATTTTTTCTTATTTTTTGATTGGTGGAATGATGTGATAAATCATTTTTCTAGGATTTATCTAGATTTTTCTAGAAATAAAATTTCTTATTAAACCAAAACTTTATCTCTTGTAACTTACAGGAGCATATGTCTTTTAGCTAGGGTTTTTCTATATAAACCCAACTTAACTCTCCTGTGAAAAAAAAAACCTTTTTTGGAGATGCAGCACACACACCTACGTACACAGAGCATAAAAATTTTCTCTTTTACGTATTATTTTAAAAGAGTAGT
This sequence comes from Mallotus repandus, assembly GCA_949671775.1. Taxonomy (NCBI): domain Eukaryota; kingdom Viridiplantae; phylum Streptophyta; class Magnoliopsida; order Malpighiales; family Euphorbiaceae; genus Mallotus; species Mallotus repandus. The sequence goes on along the minus strand of CATIWM010113162.1, from coordinate 16,384 downwards.
AGGCCTTTTGAAAAGGAAAAAGTTTAAATATTGAAGAATCATTCAAAGCAACGGTGATTCACACCACTCTGAGGAGCAAATCAATACTGCATTAATTCTCATACATCTTCTTTCTCTTTTCTTTTTATTTAATTTTATTATTTTATTTAATTTTCTTTATTTTTTAATTCATTCTAACCCTTTTTTTTTAATTTTGTTGCATGTTTTTGTGGGGTTGAACACATGATTGAATCGAGAAAACCCATGAAGATCCATAAAATGCCATGGATTAAATCCCTATGAAATTTTACATAGTTTTTTTATTATTATTTTATATTCTGTTGATTTTTATATTTATTTTGTTTTATGGGTTGTATTATCATTTAATTTTTAGTGCTTGTTAATTATTTTTTTTGTCTGTTAATTAATTTGATCTTTAGGCCTATAATTAATTAGAATTAGGTCAGAAATCATTCGATGCATGTTTTAAATGATTTATTTGTTTATTAATTTATTATTATTATATTTATGCTTATTTTATTTTATTAATTTTCATGTTTTTATGTTTGTTTTTATTTAAACTCATAATTTTAGGTATTAGGCTAATTAATTAGATTCATTTTATCTAATAGGTTTAATAATTTAATTAGGATTAGGATTTAATTAATTAATTTGATCTTTAGGCCCATAATTAAATTTAGATTTTAGGTTAGAAATAATTTAGGCCCACTTAGTTAATTTAGACATTAGCCCACTTAGATTAATTTAAATTATTTTAGACTTAGCCCACTAACTTAATTCTTTTTCCATAATTTGTAGAATTGGGATCATATTAGATTAAATTATGTAGAATTAGGCCCACTAATTTAAGCTTTTCATAATTTGTAAACTTAGGCCTATTTTTAGAAATAAAATAGATAGACTTAGGCTCATTTAAATAAAATTGAGTAGGAATTAGGCCCATTAGCTTTAGGTTCATTTGTAAATTAAAATATGTAAATTTAGCTCACTTTAATTAAAAATATGTAGATTAAACTAACCTAGGGTTGATGTGCTTTGTATGAATGCATTTCTTATATGCTTTTTCATGATTGGTTGCCTTTGGGAATGATGGATGTTTCATTAGGGTTTATATGAAATTTCATGTAATTAGAGGATAAGATAATAATTCATAAACTAATTCTAAATGAACATGAGACTAAAAGAAATTGGTATTCCATATCAAGAACTCTTGGTTGTGGTGCTAGCTTGTATTAGAGAATCGAGTTACCACCACCTTCGATTTATCCCAGTTATTACCCTGGGTGGCGATTCCTCATCTCCACGCCATGTCTTTGTGACAGTGGTTAGTGTGTTCCCTAGAGCCTTGAGCTAAAACAGTGTCATAGTTGCAATAAACTTGGACGCGTGCTAAACCCCACCGTCTACAGCTATGTCACATTTCTGACATAGTCGTGTTTGATTCAAGTAGAAGGCTGAAGTATGGTTTGACATAGCTGTGTCAAAGGAATGACATAGCCATATTAGAGAGCTGATCTCCAGAAGTATTTCATGTGACACAACTGCGTCAGTCTGCTATGCCGAATTTGGAAAGTGTTTTTAGGGTTTTTTTGGTGAACTCTATAAATAGAGAAGTTTTATTTTTCAGAGATATACAATTTTTTTTAGAGGCTGCTACCTCATAGAACAAGACTCTTTTACACAAGAATTATTTTATTTTAGTTTTAGTTTGTAATTTTCAACTCAAGCTATTGGATTGAAGGACTAGGGTTTATGATTCTAGACAATATTGAGCAAGATGAATAAAAAGAGTTTTTCTTCTATTCTCCTACTCTTTATTTATTTATTTCTGAATATGTTATCAATCTTCATCTCTTGTTGTTTTTTTCTCATTTCTATGAGTAACTAAGTAGGTTAGTTAAGGTTTTAATGAACCCGGCTCAATATGAACTTAACCAAATAAATTCTAAATAAAAGGTTATGCATTTCATGAGAGTTATTGGACTTAATGCTTTTCATAGGCTTAGCTACCCTTGAGACAGACATCACAATATTAAAGATGCTTTAGATATGAGATGTTAATCTTAATAATTAAGAGATTATCATTTTTAGAATTAAAATTAAGTCGGGGGATTTAAACCCTAACGTCTTTAATCATATATATTTCGTGACAAAATTTTATATTATTTTCGATTTAATTTACTTTGTTGGCTTATTGAAATTATCAACAGTCTAGACAAGCAAAATATTAAGAGTAGCTCCATAATTAACGTTATCCCTATGGGAATGATATCTTGTTATATTACTTCTTATACGATTCATGCACTTGCGGATTTCGCCCATTAAGTTTTTGGAGTCATTGCCAGGGATAGAATAGTTCATATAGAGAATAAATTAATATTGTTTGATTTAGAAATTTTATTTTTATTTTTGTTTTACTTTATTTTAGTATTGGAAAGCATTTTTCTGTTGTCTTGTTTGTTTGACTTTCAAGCACTCTTATGAGTGTATACACTTATCGAGAAATACAGGAAGAAGGGTGAAATTTAAATTCTAATAGACTCAAAAATTGAAAGAACTCTTCATAGGAGACTTAGAGAACAAAGAAATAGGATGAACAGACTAGAGAATGGTAGAGTTGAAAATGATAGGGTTAACGGGCAAGATCCACGTACTCGTCAACCAAAAAATTAAAAAAGACCGAATGTGCAAAGAACTATAAGAGACTTTGTCAGTCCACATTAACAAGAAGATTAAAATCCTATTGTCAAACCTATTGTGGCAGCTAATAACTTTAAAATCAAGTCATCTATGATTTAGATGATCTAGAATTCTTAATTTAGTGGGTTATCACATGAAGATCCTATTGGGCATATGACTAGATTCTTTGAGTATTGTTCTATATTTAGAATGAATGGAGTGCAATCAAAAGCAATCAGGTTGATTCTCTTTCCTTTTTCACTCACAGATAGGGTAAAGAGATGGTTCACAAGTTTGCCTCCTAATTCTATCAATACTTGGCAACAACTATATACAGCATTTTTCAATAAATATTTTCCACCTGCCAAGGTATTAAAAATCTAAAATGAAATCTATTCTTTCTATCATAGGGAAGATGAAAACTTCTATGAATACTGGGATAGATTTAAGGATTTGCACAGGTGCTGTCCACAACATTTAATACCTGCTTGGGATTTGGCTTAATCTTTCTATAAAGGGGTGAATCCTGCAGTTAGAGTCAATATTAATACAACTACTGGAGGTACAATTATGTCTAAAACACCTAAAGATGCTTTAGAATTATTTGAAGAAATGGCAAACACACAGAGTCTATGGCCTAATGAGAGAGCTATACCTAGAAAAGGGGGAGCAATTGAGATAGAAGGGTTGACAACGATGAATGCAAAGTTAGATGCATTGACTAAGCAAATGGATAAGATGGGACTGAATATGATTTCTTTATCAGCATGTGAATTATGTCATGGGGGACATCCTACCATTGAATGTCAGCTTATACAGAATTCATCTATGAAGAATGTGAATTATGTGAAGAACTTTAATAAGGGGCAGCAATAGAATTCCATGTTTGGAAATACCTGTAATCTAAACTAAATAAATCATCCAAACTTTTCATGGAGTAACAACAACAATAATCCGTGGAGACCACAAGCACCACCGGGGTTTGGAGGTACAAATGTGAACATCAACAAGATAAAGGTTCATCATCTTCTATATCTTCTTTGGAAAGTAAAATGGAAAAATTAATGGAGTTAGTAACTGCAAAATGAATCATTAAGATGAAACTACAAAAAATATTTGAGGGAAAATTTGAACAATTCCATCAAGATATTCAGCTTTTGTTTAGGAATCATTCATCTTCTATTCATAATCTAGAAGTTCAAGTGGGGTAATTGGTGAATTAATTATCAGTAAGGAATCAAGGGACTCTTCCTAGTAATACAGAGAAGAATCCTAAGGAGCATGTTAAAGCTATCACTTTGAGAAGTGGAACTGAATTACAACCATCAAAGTAAAAAGGGAATCCACATATGGAAGAGGTTATAGAAAAAAAAAAGTAGAAGAAGCTCAAATCCAACCATAAAAGGAAGCAAAGGAGGAAAAAAAACATAAAGTGGAAGTAAAACCATATAAAACACCTGCACCATTTCCACACAGGCTGAAAAAGTAAGAGCATGATCAACAATTTGTGAAATTTTTCGAGATGTTCAAGAAATTGCATATCAACATTACATTAGTGGAAGCAATTGCACAAATGCCAAATATGCTAAATTCTTGAAGGAGTTAATTTTGAGTAAGAAAAAGCTATAAGAATTTGAGACTATTACACTTAGTAAGGAGTGTAAAACATTCGGGGAGTCTTACTATACCTTGTTCTGTTGGTAATTTAGAATTTCAAAAAGCTCTTTGTGATTTAGGTGCTTCTATTAATTTAATGCCTTTGTTTGTTAAGGAAACTTGGACTAGGAGAGGCAAAAGCAACAAGCATATATTTGCAACTTATAGACATAACTATTAAAAAGGCTTATGGAATAGTGGAAGATGTGCTAGTTAAAGCAGAAAAATTTATCTTTTCAGTTGATTTTGTGGTACTCAATTTTGAAAAAGACGAAGAGGTGCCTTTAATATTAGGTATGCCTTTTATGTATATTGCTAAAGCTATAATAGATGTTTATATAGGAACTCCTACATTAAGAGTTGGTGAAGAAAGTTGTAAGTTCAATATGTATCAAGGTCTGAAATATCCTTCTGACTTTGATAATTGTATGAGAGTTAATGTGATTGATGATTGTGTTGATGAAGTCCAATGATGGAGGTTGGAAAAATTATGTGAATTAAAAGATATTAAGAAGTGCTTATATGTTAACTCTCATGAATTTGATAAATCTTTTAAATAAAAAGAATCATTTATTCATCATGCATTACCTAAAAATATTGAACCTACACCACCTTCAATAGTAAAACCACCTAGTTTGGATTTAAAATCATTACATTCACATTTAAGATATACATTTTTAGGTGAGAATGAAACATTGCCAATAAGTATTTCATCAAAACTTACTAAGGACCAAGAGGAATTATTAGTGGAGTTATTAAAGAAAAGGATAAAAGCTCTAGGTTGGCAAATTTCAGATATTAAAGGAATTAGTCCATCATATTGCATGCATAAAATCTTAATGGAGGATAATCATAAAACTACAATAGAAAGACAAAGAAGATTAAATCCTAATATGCCAGAAGTGGTTAAGAAAGAGGTTCTTAAGCTTTTAGATGCATAAATTATTTATCCTATTTCTGATAGTTCATGGGTTAGTCCTATACAATGTGTACCTAAAAAGGGAGGGATGACCGTAGTAGAAAATAATGAGGGAGAATTAATTCCTACTAGAGTAGTTAGTGGATGAAGAGTATGCATAGATTATAGAAAACTTAATAAAGCTACTAGAAAATATCACTTTCCACTTCTATTTATTGATCAAATGTTAGAAAGAATTGCAGGACACGCATTTTATTGCTTTTTATATGGTTACTCAAGTCACAATCAAATAGTAATAGCTCTTGAAGATCAACATAAGACAACATTTACTTGTCCTTATGGAACTTTTGCATATAGGATAATGCCTTTTGGTTTATGTAATGCACCAGCTACATTTCAAAGATTCATGATGGCTATTTTTGTTGATTTAGTTGAAGAGATAATGGAAGTATTTATGGACGATTTTTCTATTTATGGTAGTTCTTTTAACCACTGTCTTTTGAATTTGGATAAAGTTCTTGAAACATATGAAAGCACAAATTTAGTTTTGAATTGGAAAAAATGTCATTTCATGGTAGAAGAAGGCATTGTATTAGGTCATAAAATTTCAAATGAAAGAATAGAGGTTGATAAAGCAAAAATTGATATTATAGAAAAATTGCATTATCCAACTAACGTTAAAAGTGTGAGAAGCTTTTGGGGACATGCAAGTTTTTACAAATGCTTTATCAAATACTTCTCAAAACCTCTATGTAAATTACTTGAAAAAAATGTAGAATTTATATTCACTGATGAATATAAAATTGCTTTTGACAAGTTAAGAAGAGCATTAGTATCAACACCAATAGTTCGAATTGATGTGTGATGCCAGTTTTCATGCTATAGGAGCTATGCTTGGGCAGCGAAAGGATAAGAAGTTGCATGTTATTTATTATGCAAGTAGAACACTTACAGATGCTCAGCTAAACTATGCTACTATAAAAAAGGAGATGTTAGCATTAGTACTTGGATTTTATAAATTTAGATCGTATCTCCTTGGGTTCAAAGTATTGGTTTACATAGATCATTCAACTTTGAAATATTTATTAGCAAAGAAAGATGCTAAACCTCAACTTATTAGATGGGTTTTATTGTTACAAGAATTTGATATTGAGATTAAAGACAAAAAGGAGTCAGAAAATGTAGTGGCAGATCATTTATCAAGATTGGAGTTAGATGATGATATAGGAAAGAACATAGAACCAATCAAAGAATTATTTCCAAATGAGATGTTATTTGTTATAGGGATCATAAACACTCCATGGTTTGCAGACATTGCAAATTTTTTAGCTGTAGGCAAGCTACCTTTAGGGTTAACTAATCAACAAAGGAAGAAGCTTATCTACGATGCGAGAGCTTATTTATGGGAAGAACCATTTTTATGGAAGTTGTGTAATGATGGTATGATTAGATTAGAAGATGTGTGTTTAATGAAGAAATTCAATCAATTTTACAACATTATCATGGATTGAATTATGGAGGTCACTATGGGTATCAACGGACAGCTTCTAAAGTGTTAAAAAGTGGGTTCTATTGGCCAATAATTTTCCAAGATGCAAAAGGGTTTGTTCAAGCATGTGATATATGTCAAAGGAGTGGAAACATGACCAAGAGGGATGAAATGCTACAAACAAATATTCTGGCATTGACTTCATAGGACCATTTCCATCCTCTAGAGGTAACAAATATATATTAGTATATGTTGATTACGTTTTAAAATGGTTTGAAGCACAAGCTTGCAGCACTAATGATGCAAGAGTGGTATGTAGATTCCTTAAAAATATGTTTACTAGGTTTGGAACGCCAAGATCAATTACTAATGATGGAGGTACTCATTTTTATAATAAGAATATGGAAATGCTATTAGCTAGATATGGTGTGAAATATAAAATAACAACTCCATATCATCCATAAACAAGTGGACAGGTTGAAGTTAGTAATAGAGAATTAAAAAAGATTTTAGAAAGAACAGTGAGCAAGTCAAGGAAAGACTGGTCAAGGAAGCTTGATGATGCTTTATAGGCATAGAGGACAGCATACAAGACACCAATTGGGATGTCTCCTTATAGATAGGTGTATGGAAAAGCATGTCATCTTTCAGTAGAACTTGAACATAAACTTTACTGGGCAATTAAAGCTTTAAACTATGACTTTAAGAAAGTAGTAGAAAAGAGAATGTTACAACTAAATGAACTTTATGAGATTAGACAAAATGCTTATGAGAGTTCAAGAATTTAAAAAGAAAAGACCAAGAAGTGGCATGATACAATCATCTGGAAGAAGCATTTTGAAGGAGGAGAACAAGTTCTGCTTTACAACTCTAGCTTAAGACTGTTTTCAAGAAAATTAAAGATAAGATGGTCAGGACCTTTTGAAGTAATTCAAACTTTTCCATTAGGGACAGTTGAATTAGTAAATGCTTTAGGAGATAAGTTTAAGCTTAAATGGTTAGAGATTAAAGAAGTACAATGGGCCAAAATTGATGCATTCCATCAAGTTGCTTACTTGACGGACACCTATGCATAACTCCAAACCATGGTCAAGCTAATGACCTTAATAAAAAAGTGCTTCTTAGGGGCTCAACCAAGCTCTATAACTTAGTCTTTATTTCTAATTTATTATTTTTCATTTATTAAAATATTTTCATTTATTTAATTTTTACAAGTTTATGCTATTTTGCAGGGAAACATGATGTCGTAATATAATTAAGTTAAGAGAAAAAGAAAGGAATCCACAAAAGCTATTAAAAAAGGGTTGTAAGTTTTATAAATTATGATAACTATGCGATAGAAGTATGAATTTTCTTTGTGACATGTTATGTGCCTATAAACATGGATTTGTGATTATTGTGCATACATGGAATTACAATTTATATGAGCAAAGGAATTATTAATTGAAAGATTATTTAATTTAAGGTTTGCTAGAAAGAAATAGAAAAATCATTCAGGAATTAGAAGCAGTTGTGTCACTTATGTGACACAGCCATGTCTAATAGGTGAGTGATTTTGTTTGAATTCATGAATTAGGTACAATTGTGTCTATTAAATGGCATAGTTGTGTCATCGATTTTTAAATTTTTGAATAAATTTTAATGCAACTGTGTTAGGTGCGAGACACAGCTGTGTCACGTGATTGCACCATTTTAAACTTGTTTCCTTTTATAAAGCTTTTCAGTTTCCTTAATTGATTCAACCTGAATTTGCCTATAAATTCATCATAACACTGTTTGAGATATTAAAAAGCTTAAAAACTCTTGCCACCTATCTCAAAACCTAAGCAAAATCATAATTCTTTTCATTCCAAGATGAGACCAAAGAGTTGGGCTTCAAAGAAGGTTGGTCCTCCTCTTTTAAAGAGAGCACAAACAAGGCATGGAGGAAATTCTGCAAATCTGCAAAACTCAAGAAGAAGAAGAAAGAGAGGTGATTCTATATCCAGCAAACATGCAATTTGCAAGTGGAGTTCATAGAAAAAGGTATGAAGATGTTAGGCATAGGAAAATTCAACCAAATAGATATAAGAGTTAGTCAAATTTAGAGATGGTAGGATTGTTTGAAGAGGTTAGCATGTATCTAACAAGAATGGGTTGGAAGTAATTCATGATGAAAACCTATCCTACATATGCTAGAGTCAATTCTGAGTTTTTAAGTTCTTATAAGTTTAATGAAGAAACCAACAAATTATTCTTTAGGTTGGGGAATAATTTTGATATGTGCATATTTGAATTGAATAAGGTGTTAGACTTTCTTAGTGGTCACCCCACACACATAAAATTCAATAGGAATGAGTTTGGAGAGAGATTACAGGGCAAAGAGAGGTGTTTTATGAGCCTAAATATGCTAAGGAATCGAAGATCCTTTCTCACGCCCTTAGATATATTCATAGATTAATGGCTCATACCATTTTTGGAAGGAAGGAGGGTGATGCGGTAGTAACAAAGATTGAATTAACAATTTTATTTAGTAAGGTGAATAATATTAAGTTTGATATATGCCATGCTATTACTCTTAAGTTGAAAGATGTTGCAACCCTATACTCCTCTACAATCAAGATTTGAGGGATAGTGATAGTGATTGCCAAATACTATGGATTCAATTTGTTAATATGGGAGTATGAAAAGGTAAAGGGAACGATATGATAGGCATTCCTATGATGCAATCAATGGGCCTTATTGAACATATGAATGGCAATTTAAGGCTGGTGAGAAGAGTTGCAGAGCAAGCACATGGTCAAGCTCAAGATCAAGAGCAAATGGAGGGTCAAGAAGAAGAAGAGGAAGAGGAGGTTGAAGAAATAATAATAAAAGGGATGGCAGAAAGAATTGACAATTCGGAATTGCAAGTTGGAGCCTTGGACATCAATATGGAGAGTTTGACAAATGAGGTTAAAGTGCTTAATCGCAATCTCATGGTGTATTTCCAAAGTCAAGGCTTCAAGCCTCCACAAGACCCATTTTGATTGCATGAACTCTTTATTATTTTTTGTTTTTAAGTTTTAAGGAATTTGATATTTTGAACTTTGGTTGCTTTAGATGTGAAATGTTTGTTTTTATATTTTGGTTTATGTTTGCTATTTGTGTTTAGTTTGTAAGGATAATTTTAAATTTTAATTTTTAATTTTCGTTGTTTGTGTATTTAATCATGTTCAATTTATATTTTGTATTAAATGAAGATGTGAATATGATTAAATATGTATTAGGTCGATCAATTTGGCAAAATGAGGTTATTTATGGTTAAATCAAGTTGCAGCTATTTAAACATATTAGTATTGACTTGTGAGTATGATTGAAATGAATATATAAGATTTGAATAAAATAAAAAATGTTTGTTGTCAGTCTGCAGCAAAAATTCAGCCAATCAGACACAGCTGTATCGCTTTAAGATCCTGTAGAACAAATCTCAAACGCAATTGTGTCACTCAAATGACATAGCTGTGTCAACTTGTACATAGCACATGCCAACTTGATTTCTTTAAAAACTTTATCTTTATTGGCCTTTTTCCTTTTAACCTCACAACATTGAGGACAATGTTGATTCTAAGTGTGGGAGAGGAATTTATTTTCAATAAAATTTTCATTTTTCAAAAATTTTCAAAAATCTAAAAATATTTTATTTCTTTTCATAATGATAGTAGGTTTATATATTTTCTAAATAATTTAATTAAGAATATTTTCCTTTATAATTTTATTTCCTTTTTAATATTAAGTAAACTGGAATTTTATTTTGACAATTTAATTTTCCTTTTTCAAATTAGGGTTTTTATTTCGATTTTTATTTTCTTCTTTTCCTTAAATTTTTAGGAATCCCCAAGGTTAAATGGTTTATATATACTTCTGAAATCCTGTAGGAGGAAGCATTCATATTATTATTTTTAAGTGCTTTATTTTGTTTATTTGCTCTAAGAATATTTTCTAAATTGCTAACATGTCTTTTAAGAAGAAGAGCAAGTTATCAATGGGCGGTGAGAAGAACATGCAAAGAAGTGCAAGAATTTATGATTTGACATCAAGATTTGATGCTTTCTTTCCCATCCATTCAGAAGAAGAAGGTGAAAAAGTTCTTTCTCTTCGAAAGCCTGAGTTTAAACGTCCTAGATTTTTTTATTATGATGTTGGACTTGAAGAAGATATTCAACTTTGGTGTGATCAAATAGGTTGAATAAAATTTGTTACTTTACAATATGATACATTCTATAAACTTACTATTGAATTCTACACTACATTTAAAATAATTGACAAAAAGGAACAAATTTATGCATGTAGATTCTTTGGTAAGGAATATAGATTTGATCATGCTATCATATCCAACATATTTGGATTTCTTGATGGAGGATATGTCAATCCTCCTAATGATTTTAATGCTAAAGGATTTTGGAAAGTAATTACAAATAATAAGACTTTTGGTGTAGGAGAAGGTATGCCTAGTGGATTCATTTAAGATCATTCATTGCTAATGATGCATAAATTCATGGCATATAATATTTTTGGAAGACAGGATAGTTCTAGGGAAACTATGAGTGAATTATTCATGTTATGGTGCTTATATTCTAACACTCGAGTTTCGAGTATACACTTTGTTTTCCAAACTTTGAGTCATGTAGTGCAATCAAGAAAGGCGGCTATCTCAATAGGGCACATAGTCACAGGATTGGCAATGTACTTTACAAATAGAGATCTTGACACATGTGGTTTTGGAAGATACAAAACTAGAATGCTGAATGCCAAGGCCCTTATAAAAGCCAAAGTCATAATAGATTGGATGACATTGTAAGAGCTAAACACTAGGAGTTGCTACTTCTTGCGCCAATATGCATCGAGGCAAAATAATTCTTCTTCTTCAAATGATGAAGAGAGTGAAAAAGTGAGTAATAATGAAGAATGGGCTAAGAGGAAGAAACCGAAAGAAGAGAAATTTAATTGGCAAAAATTCCAAGACTATTTGGAGAGAATGGAGCTGAGCATTAATGCAAATTTGTATGAGACACACTTGAATTTTCATAAAACTGTCAAATATCAAATGCAACAATTAAAGAAGATAAGGAAAGCTATTAAGGCTGCGATTGTCTTTGTGTCATCTTCACCTCCATCAACCAAATCTCACTAGAGGGGAGTTAATTTCTTTTTGCATTTTAATTTATATTTATTTTCTTTCATATTTAAAACTTTTGCATTTAATTATTTGAACAAAAAGGGAACCATGCATATTTAATTTTTATTTTGATTTTAATTTTATTTTTGATTTTTTTAAGCATATAGATCTTTTTTTAGGATTCATTTGCATAACACTTGAGAATTTGCACTCATTCATGTGATGAGTAAGGTTCATTATGTGATTGCTTCCTTGAAAAAGTGCAATAATCTCTTATTAATGTTTTATTTTTAATTTGTTAAGCTAGAGGAATAAAATGTGGTTAAGGATTTTTGAACTTTAATGAACTTAATGCTTACTTTCTTATTGAGTGATTGAACTTAGATTCTTGGTATTGTAGAAAGATGATTGTAAGTAAAGATTAAAGTCTAGTCTATGTTGGTAGATTCTTGCATATTTTGGAACCATAAAATAAAATAATAAAAATAAATAAAAAGTGAGATGGAGCGTAAAATGTACTCACTTAATAAATTGCTTAGAGCATGCTTCGAAAGTATTATGTTTACATAAGCACTATCTACTCCAATGCTTTAATCTGAGTATGAGTATCCAAGGACCCTTTAAAGGTATCCACACTGAGTAATATGAGACTGTAATTAGGAAACCCTTATAAGCAACACAAAAAGGAATCTTGCATGTTGAGAATGTTGCTAGCTAGAACTACAATGATCTTTCCTTGCTTTCATTTTTCTCCAAAATTAGTAGTTTATTTTCATGAATTCAATGAGAAAGTTTGCTCTTCACACGGTAATTTTTATTTCCTTAACCTCGGTTTATTGTTTTAGTTTTCAAATTATTAAGTTTTGTATTAATGGAAGATTAGAGTGGTTGTTCAAATGAAGCTAGCTAACGAGTTTTATTCATTATATGAATGAGGTTTGGTTGGGGACAAGAAAAAGTTCAAGTGTGGGGGAGTTGTAAGTGCTAAAAATGCCATATTTTAAGCACTAAATAATTGCATTTTAGTATTAGAATTATAAGTTTTTATTATATAAAAGCATGTTTTAGGTATAAATTGCATTTAGAGTTACAATAATATTAAATTTATCATTTTATGCATTTTTAATTACTTTTTATACATTTTACATTGTTTTGGTTTTGAAATTTGTAGGTTCCTTCAGCTAGGAATCTATGTTGGAAGAAAGTAATGAGAGGTTAAAGCTAGGAGCAAATTTGGCCATTGAAAAGGGCAAGAAAATAAAGATTTTGAAGCAGAGTAGCGACACAGCTATGTCACATTTCTGTCACAACCATGTCTGATTCAAGCAAAAGGTTAAAGTCTGTTCTGACACAGCTGTGTCAAAGGAGCGACACAACCATGTCAAAGGGGCTGATCTCCAGAAGTATTTCACGTGACATAGCTGTGTCAGTCTGATATGCTAAATTTGGAAAGTGTTTTTAGGGTTTTTTTGGTGAACTATATAAATAGAGAAGTTTTATTTTTCAGAGATATGCAATTTTTAAGAGGTTGCTACCTCATAGAACAACACTCTTTTACACAAGAATTATTTTATTTTAGTTTTAGTTTATAATTTTCAACTCAAGCTATTGGATTGAAGGACAAGGGTTGATGATTCTAGACAATATTGAGCAAGTTGAATAAAAAGAGTTTTTCTTCTTCTATTCACCTACTCTTTATTATTTATTTCGTAATATGTTACCAATCTTTATCTCTTGTTGTTTTTCTCTAATTTCTATGAGTAACTAAGTAGGTTAGTTAGGGTTTTAATCAATATGAACTTAACCAAATAAATTCTAAATAAAAGGTTATACATTTCATGAGAGTTACTAGACTTAATGCTTTTCATAAGAGTACTTGAAAGAGACATCACAATATTAAAGATGCTTCGGAAATGAAATGTTAATCATAATAATTAAGAGTTTATCATTTTTAGAGTTAAAATTGAGCTGGGAGATTTAAATCCTAACATCTTTAATAATATATATTTCATGACAAAAACTTTTATTGTTTTAGATTTAATTTACTTTGTTTGCTTATTGAAATTATCGATAGTCTAGACAAGCAAAATATTAAGAGTAGCTCCATAATTAACACTATCCCTGTGGGAACGATATATTTTTATATTACTACTTATATAATTCCATGCACTTGTGGATTTCGCCCATCATTTATTTATAGGCAAACATAGGTAGTCGCATTTAGTGTAATTAAGTTACACTTTCTAAGGTTATTATATAAGAGTATATCGCCTTCCTCTACAAGCTTGACACATGTCCTAGTATATTCAAAATTTGAACTATTTTAAACTTGGAAAGTACCTTTTTTTACAAGTGTCCTATTTTGGATAAGGATGGGTGAGGTGGACAGTTGTGGGCCCAGTTTGACCACCGAAGGTCAAATTTTAACTTTTTGTCAAATGGGACTCACTAACACATTGGAATTTTAGAAGACAGTTTTAGACTAAAATTCAATTCTGGGAACTCGATTTGATCACTGAAAAGTCTCATTGACTAAAGTTTGACTTTTGTTCTCAAGGCTTCCAGAGGTTAAACCCTAACTTCAAGAATAAAAACCAGACTGAAAACTACATAATACATACTGTAAACAGTCCTTACTTAGGACTGTACTTATTAGTTTAGAAGACATGACTCAGGCAAACTTCTCTCTCATTATTCTTCTTAAACCTCTTTCTCAATACCAAAAGGGTTGAGTTAAGGTTTGATCGGTGTTTGTTTAGGACGCAAAATGGTGTTATTAGTGACCGGGTAAGGTTTTAGTGGTTTGGTTGGTTGTGAAATGGTTTGAATGTCAATTCTCTTCATTAAATTGATTGTTTGATGAGACGTTTCAACTTTTTCATCATCGACCATCAGGGTTTTGAAAAATGACCCCCAACAATGTTAATTCCTTTTTTATTCATTTTAATTTTAAACCATTATTTTCAATTTATTTTCATTCATTATTTGGATCATTTTCTTTATTTCCAAGTCATTACATAATAAAAAAGATCAAATTATGGAAAGGAAGATCCATAAACTATGTTTGACTAGAAGTTAGAAGTGAAAATTTCTTATTTGGGTCAAAGAACCTTTGGCATGTTCACACACTTATTTATTTTACTAGATTGTAGAAAAGCATCTTTATAATATTTTTTTTCTCTTAAAAATGCTCATCATTCCTTAAGCCATCCAGAGTTTGAGGCTCACTCTAAACCTTTTACAAGTAAGAGTTTTCTTGGCTCACTCTTAAATTAATTCCCAAGTGTTTTAATGGCTAACACTTAAACAAATTCTACTAGAAAAAGATCCACACAACCCTTTTTTAAACCCAAGAAAGATATAAAGAAAATCTTAATTCTAGCTCACAACCCACACTCAAAGGTGTGTAAAAGTACAAGTATAGACATAAAGAAGATTTTAAGGCTCAATTAATTTCTAAGAAGAATTTGTTCAACAACTTGTTCTAACATTTTAAATGAGGTTTCAGGTCATGTATTTTACAGTTAAGCATAAAAAATATTGTTGTTAGAGGCATTAACTTTGTTCTTAACCTTCTCCAAGCTTCATTCAATAAGGTTCAGATTTTTTACAAGAGAAGAGCCACTCACGATCGTGAAGGGATGCTCATAAGGCACAAAAAGCTAGTCATTGGAGACCTAAGCGACCATTGTGACTTGAGCTAAAGATGTGTCACTAGCTTATGGCGGAGAGTCACGATCGTGAGGGAAAATCGTAGGGCTCTCGGTCTGTTTTGCTTGTTCAAGCTTCATATGGTCACGATTTAGATGAGATGGCCATGATCGAGACAGGACCTCTCACAATCGTGAGGGTCTTGGGATTGTTTATAAATTGACAGGCTTTTCAACCTTGAACTCGTGAGTGCAGCTCACGATCATGAGACCTGCTCATGAGGGGTGCTATTTGGCTTTTTTTAAGCATGACTTGGTTCTTGCTTGGTCCCAATTGATCTTTGATGATTATAGCCTTGAGCTACTTCATTTTGATTCTTTATATTTAAGTGATTCTAAAAACACACTTGGATAAAACATTAGTTCATTTAAATCATTTGTTAAAATCAAAACTTAGAGATTGATTAAGCTCAAGGTCAACAGTAACCTAAAAGGGAACCCTCGGCCCCTTGCTCTCTCTCTTTGTGGTGGAAAATTAACCACTTTAACTAGTTCAAAAAAATTAATTTATAATTCTTATTTAATTAAAATATTTAATTGTGGAATTTTTATAATTTAAAATATATTTATTATTTTTAAAAAATATTTAAATAATTTATAATTTTCATTTAATACAATATATTTATTTTATTTTATTTATATTTTAAATTTTTTTAATAAAACATATATTAATATTCAGTCCATGTATCGCATAGATTCATGACTATTGTTAATTACTTAATATGATAAATATTGAGCTTCAGAGTCATTAAAACCAAAATTGGACAAGAGTCCCTCTTCATAATTAATATATA
>CATIWM010113064.1:0-25484 GCA_949671775.1 Mallotus repandus | reverse complement strand
TTGACAATGGTAATTCATTATTTTGGCCATGGTGCAATGTTTAAAAAAAAATTATCAACTTGGTTTATGAATAAAAAACCAAGGTTTGTAACTAATCTTGTAAGTATTATGTGTATGTTCGTCTCTCTTTGACTTCTCAACGTTTGTAGATGACTTCTGGATATTTCCTAACTTCGATAATATATGTATTGTTTATTTTCTGTTTTTTAAGGCCCACATTTGGTGAATTTTGACTTTGTCACAGGAACTGATTTTTATCATTTTATTGCCACTCTTCTAGAATTTCTTGTTCGTTGAATTTTGATTACACAATTATTGGCATTTTATTAGCACATTTAAAAGAGTTTAAAAAGAAATTATAATTGGAAGTGATTACTTTGCAATTTCGAATTGCAACCGCTATAAGAGGCAATTTCTCCTATACTTTTCACTTTGTTCATAATTAGTTCTAAGAAAAATTGTTGGCACTTTTTTATGTTTCAAATTGGAGTAATTTTTTTTTGTTTTTCATCTAATACCCACAGTATTTGGTAGCTATAAAGACTCTAACTATTTTAAAATTCAAATTAGGTGTATAAATATTGAAATTTAAAAAAAAAAAACATATAGCAAATTAGTATTATTTTCATGCTTGGAAGACAAGAAATTTTGTATATAGACCAAGTTCTCTTATGAAAATATTTTATATATACCCATATTAAAAGGAAACAGTGTTTGAATTCAAATTATGATTTCGTGAGGTTAAGAAGCAAAAGACCTCTCATGAGAACTTGTATAGTTTTATATTCAGCTTTCTATATACTTCTTCAATCATTTAAAATTAAATACTTGAACAATACATATAAAAAATTATTTTCTTTTAAGATACATGTATAAATGATATCCGAATATTTTTACTTTTACTAATTTGATATTTAAATAATATTTTTTTTACAATTAAGCATCTGAACCTACAAAAAAATTCTGAGGTAATATTTTTGACATGATTTTTAGGTTAAAGTGTTTATATGTCTAGAATTAGCTGTTGGTGCATAATTTTTTTTTTCTTAAATTAACTTGTGCAAGTATTTGTTTGATTTGCCTAGATGCACAAAGCCTTTCTTAATTTGTTGCAGCCATGGACCGTTATTGCTCATATGACTTCATGTCCACCTAAATACCCAATTTACCCTTAGAGAATTTCTTACCTATATTCCTAAGTTTATTATACATTTTTGTCTAAATTTGTATTGTATAAATATATGTTTTGTTTTTATTAGTTAAGTGCAATCGTTGTAATACATGAAGAATAGGTAGGCACCTTCCTTCATCCTTCAACAAGGACTGGCCAACAACAACAGTTAGTTGAGATAACAAGAAAGTAGTCTAATAACCGTATTATTTAAAAACATTAAAAAATGTACATTTAAATTACTTTTATTATCAATTCTTCTTTTGTTGTCTTGTGGCTCATGATGGACATCGTAAGGTAATATCATTGATTCAATCTCCCATTTTCCCATTGATCTCCTAGTTGTTCAAAAAATTAATTATATTATTGTCGATTTACAAAATTAATTTTCACATAATTTTTTTCAAAAAAATAACTATCCTTTTTGTACAGTTTATCAGCAGTATTACCGCCATTTGGAGCTTATTAGTATACCTAAATTATTTGATTACTCTCCTAATAATAAAAAATTTGGTGGAAAATAGAGTGTAACTTCAAGGGTAAAGTTGTTATTAAAAAACAAATTAACCAAATGAGAGACTCGTTCCTCATATATATATTAAAGAAAGAAAAAGATAACCCAAATATTAAAATAAAACGTTTGATTAATTCAAAATATACAAGACATATGAAATACAAAATAAAAAAAAAAAAAGCAGAAGAAATTCAAAGACATATGTGCAGAATAGAGAGGTTACTCATGCCTGCACAGAAACTTCTATACAACAATATATTATTATATATAATAAGCAGCTTTCTTCTTGTAGTCATTGTTGTAAAGAAAATTTCAATCAATTCAAGAAATTGTTTAAAAATGTAATCTCTGAGTTTGGTAAGGTTTTGGGGTCTTTATATATATATATATGTATGTATATATATACATACATACATTACCAACTTCAAAAGCAAAATATCATTGACTTTCATTGCAAACTGCATCATATCTCATTTGCTCTCTAGCTAGCTTTCTCTTTTGGAAAGACATGGCTGTTTCAAAGAAATTCTCTTTTCTAGCTTTGTTTCTTGTGCTGCTGCCTACTATTGTTATTGGGGATGATCCTTTAACTCCTGTCTATGGTACTTCTTCTCTCTTTATGATACATATATATATATATATATATATATATATATATATTATTGATGATCGAGTGTTTGCCTCGTAACATATGAAATAATAATCTACTGGGTGTTAAAAAAATTAATTTATGATGAAAATGATTGTGTTCTTTTGGTGAATTATTGCAGATGCAATATGTAATGAAGTGCAATGTGGGAGAGGAAAATGTGTAGGGAACGTCCTAAGGCCATTAGGCTATACCTGCGAATGTGAAGATGGTTGGGCCAGAAGCGATGATGATGATGTTGACGATGATCTTGAGTTCCTCCCTTGTGTCATCCCAAAATGTAAGCTTTTCTTCCCTTCTGTTTCTTGTGTTGATGATGATGATGATAAGGGTACTTAAGAACTAAACAGAAAGAATTATGATGGACTCCAACTATTTTGAAGTTTGAGTCGGATTGACTCTACCAGCAAAACTCTCCCGGTATCGATTTCTCGATTTCGAAACCCGGGAACTTTATTTAAGAAAATTCAACTTTGTTAGTACTTAGAGAAACTATTAAGTCTGTTTTGTTGTTCTTTATAGGTACTCTCAAGTACAACGGCTGCCAACCAGCTCCACCTCCAGCTCCAGCAAAAACAATTCCTCTGAATTCATCAGCCTACGATCGTAAGTACCCTGATAATTTACTACTATATACATATTTTTCATAGTCAAAGTCTTTAATATATTTTCATACATGTGTAGCTTGCTACTGGATGTACTGTGGAGATGGTACCTGCACAAAGAATACAACATACAAGTACAACTACTACTGTACATGCAATCCAGGATTCTCCAACCTTCTTGATGTCGCTTACTTCCCTTGCTACAGCGCCTGTAAGAACTTTTACGATCTACCCGTTTAATTTAATTCAACACTAAATAACAATCTTTCAAAAGTTTTGGAATCAACTTAGGTATGGTTGTGGTTTTTTTGTTGTTGTTAATTAGGTGCGATTGGATCTGATTGTGCCAACCTTGGGATTAAAGTTTCAAATTCAGTATCAACTCCAGGTTCTCCTGCCGTAAATCCAGGTAATTAACATTTAATTCATTAATCAATATCTGCTGGCGTATCTTCTAATTAATTGCTGTGATTAAGCTTACAACTGTATTCCGTGATCTACACATTTTTTTAAGGTCTTGACCCGATACAAACGAACATGTGAGTGTTGTTTTAAAAACATGCTAAGTTGTTGGAGGCCATTGACTTTGTTATCATCATTGTTATTTTTCCTTGTTTAATTCTTCATTTTCTTCGTGTGATAAAATCGATTAGACGCAATAAAACATTTTTCTCCATCAAGCCCACTAATTGACTTCTAACACCTTGTAAATCAGCTTTCAGAGCTTGGAATTTTGAGAGGACAATACTAATGGCAATAGGCACCAAAGTCAAAAGTCCCTACAGAAATCTTTTTACAGCACTCTCTCATTGGTGTTTTATTTTTTTTTATGCAGCAAGCTCAAGTCTGCCGGGGAAGTTGCAATGGATGATCATATTGCTTGTGCCTCTCCTTATGGTTATACGCCAGTAGGATCAGATGTGATAGCAGAAGAATACTGAGCTACCAGCCTCTAGTTTCACCACATATCATACTTAATTATTTACTATACATGTTGAAATAAATAAAACTTTACTTGTTTGTACTGTTGCTTTGATTATTGTATCCATTCTTGTGTAATATTTCATTTTGCAGTGAATAAATGATAGAAGGCAGATGCCAGTGACTCATGTATATCTAATTTTTTTTTTGACCCAAACTCATGTAGATGTAGTTAGGGAACACATATATTGAGTATATAAATATAGTTGTATTTTTTTTTTTTTTGTGTAAATTCAATTCTTGTCTTTATTTTTTAAGTGGCACATAACCAGCATAAGCTAGAAATTAAATATTTTTTTGGGAACCAGGTTTATATATAGATTCATAGTCGCATGTGATGTGGCATAATGCCTCCTGGATAGGTAACTTGAATGTCAAGTCACCAGTTCGACGAAGTATAGGAAGATGCAAGTCACTTGTAAAACAATTTACACAATCTTACCAACATAAAAGATAAGACACAACTTTAAGAATTAATGGTTTAGGTAATTACTTGACGTACATGCTGCTTCTTGATGATGAATGATCGAGTTTGAAGAGTTCAAATACTTTGACAGTAGCAGCTGTAGAGGAAAGGTCTAATCCACTGTGGCTATAAAATTTAACACCAACTGTAGGTAATTAATCATATTCAGGGGATTTGACCCTATGCCACATGTAATTTTCCATTTATTTTCGTCCCCAGGAGAAGACTTTGTTGATTAGGTATGCAAAAGTCCTTTGCCAAACAATTGTAAAGATTAAACCACACAGGGCAAGCCTAAAAGTCACATCAAGATCAAAAGTACACGGGTTAGGCTTGCCAATCCATGGTCACTAACTGTTTGATTGCTTTTTTTTTTACTTAATAAAATAGCTTCCTAAACATTAGCCAATCTCCTTCAATCTGAAATCTTGTTAAGGTTAAAACGTTGGTATCTGAAACACATAAAATTCCGCAGTTGTTTTTGTGTCCTGAACTAAGTCAACTCAGATGATGTCACGCATCACCGAATTCAGAAACTCATCCTAGTAACATTCCGAGTTCTGTCAACACAAGCGCCCAGAAATTCCCCGTTTTATCTCCAAATATAATATGCACAATATTGCTATTTTTTTTAGAAACTAATGATTTGCTTGATTCCACCAAAAACGGTTTTAATGCACAAAAGTCATATTGTGCTCCAACACAATTATGAATAAATTTAATCTCACCGCACTGACCTTACTATAGTATTTGGGGATTCCAAGCATGTTCAAACCAAAACATATAAACAATTAAAATGATGCCCAGAGGCTCATACATAATAACAGAGCAGTTGCCAGGGAACTCTCAATAAGCCAAACTTCTAATACAAGTGTTTTGATTTCAGAATTCACTCTGACTCTGAAACCATCACTTCCTCACTTCAAATGGATGGTAAAAGTAAAATAGTATGGTGAAGAATACTATATTATCATTATTTTTACATGTACACAAATGAGATCGCTTCAGACATTATTCATTCAGATATGAAATAGCAAATAAAAGGAATCAAAAAACAAGCAAAATGGTATGGCTGTTCATCAATGACATAAAAATGCTAAGTTTCATTTACTTTGCCATTATTTCACACTTCCATTCCTATGTCAAATTGAGCAAAAGTCTTATGTGATATGCTCAACAAGCCACACTCCATAAAAAATTTCTTACACTGCTCATCTAGGAGTTGCACTAAGAAACTCACAAATACCACCAAAAAAAGAAACCAAATGTAATTAAAAACAACAATAGCATAGCAGACAAATGTCAAGAGATTTCAATTCTCACCACGAGATCGAAAAATGTCACTTGGTCTTGACCTCAACTCCAGTCTTTCCAGCTATAATGACAGCAGTAGCCATATCCAAAAACAACCCATGTTCCACAACTCCTTCAAGACTCGAAATCTCTTTCCCAGCTCCATAGCTATCTTTAATGGGATTTTCAAAATACAAATCAACAATATAATTAGAATTATCAGTGACATAAGGCTTCCCATCTTCATTCAATCTTAACTTAGACTCACATCCTTCTTCCTCAAACAACTCTTTCAACCTTATCAAGTTATACTTCCAGCAGAATTGAACAACCTCAACAGGCATTGCGAGCTTACTTCCACCAAGACCATCAACTAGTTTAGTCTCATCAGCAACAACCACAAACTTATCTGAGGCAGCTTCCACCATTTTCTCCCTTAAAAGAGCCCCACCTCTTCCCTTAACTAAATTAAGATCTGGGTCCACTTCATCAGCGCCATCAATCGCAAGATCAAGTTTTGGATGATCATCAAGAACTGAAAGAGGGATTCCAAGCGATAATGCTTGTTCTTCGGTGCGTTTGGAGGTAGGGATACCGACGATATCCCTTAATTGGCCGGATTTTAGAAGCTCCCCGATCTTAGCAACAACAAAGGCAGCAGTGGAGCCGGTGCCGAGCCCAAGAACCATACCGGATTTTACATAATCAACGGCTTTATCTGCTGCAAGTTTCTTGAGGTCGTCTTGCGTGAGAACAGGGGCGGATTGGGCTCTGACGGAGAAGGTTCTTGTGGGGGTGCGCAGGCTAAGGGAGCGGGTGCGGAGGGTGAAGCAGGCATTATGGTGAAGAGAGGAGAGGGAAGAGGTGGTCGTGGAGGTAGAGGAGGAAGTGGAGGGAGGGCAGAGGAGGGATAAGGAGGAGGCCATTGGATGTTAGAGGTGGAAATGGAAGTGTGACATCATATGGTAATGAAATGAAAATTTCTATCTTTTTAGATTTGTTGGTGTGATGTGAATGTCTTCGGATTTACATGAAGGTAAGGTGGGGTGGGGAAGATAGATAGAAAGTTCAAGACTTTTTGTTGGGTTTTGGCGTTTTTGAGGTTGTTGGCTTGGCTTCATAAAATTTTATTTATTTAGCTCCAATGGAATTGGATTTTTAAATCTCAAATTTCTCTAAATTATTTTAATATTTTTTTGGCATAATTATAAATTATAAGATATTTTCATATTATATCGGATATGTATATATAATTAATTGCAATTAATAGTGATTCAAATATGGAACTTTTCAAAAAAATATGAAAATTTTCGGTCTAAAACCTTCTTACATAACAATTTCGCGAAAAATCATAACCCTTAAAATTATATTTACAAATGATATTTTTATTTTAAAATTGAGGCAACCTATTATTTTTTTTAGTTAAAAAAATAACTTATATTTTTTATTTTTAATAAAGTTAAGTGATTTAAACTAATTTTAAATTTTAAGTATGATTTAGCTAATTTTTAATGAATTTTGTGTTTAGTTTAAAATTCAGAAATTTTTTGTGGACCTATTAATGATATAAATAAAACTCTATGCGATAAAAAAATATAAAAGTAAATTTGTATATTATTTAGATAAACTTTTATAATGAAAAATATTTAATAGTATTGAGTTTTTAAATTAAAATTTTAATGTAACTTTTTCCGTTGATATAAACTCATGGCTTTTTAAGCTTTAAAATATATAACATAATTTTTTTTTAGAAAATACTTTTTAAGTATTATTCTTTTAATTTAAAAATAATATATTCATAATTTATTAGACTTTAATAATTTGATATAATTCGAAACACAAGCGCTTATTATTATTATCATATTATCATTATGATTATTATTAATGAAAGGTACTTTGAAAGGAAGATAAATTGTTTGGTGGGGAGGTTATTAAAATCAATATAACCATATAAATAAATATATTAGTCTAATTTTTTTTTTTAATTTTAACTGAATGGGCATATATTCAAGCCCTTTTCATTGGGCCCATGGCCCATAGATAAGTAAACAGAAATTGGATCCAAATGGTTCGCAAAATAAAACGGCGTCGTTTAACCGAATCCGAATTCTTCTTCATGTCGGATTCCATTCCTCCGTTAGTCGCAATCTGTATATAATGTGTATTCATAGTATCTTTTCTTCTCTGTCTTAAGCGCCACTCTATCTAATTTTGTTTGTTCTTCTTCCTCCTCTTCTTCATCTGTATAATTTGCTTCATTTATTAGTGCAATTAAGATCATGTCTGCAGAATCAGCCAGTGCAATTCAAAGAAGCCAGGTAAGTGTTCTTGTTTTTTTTTGGTGGTTCCTGGGAAAATTAATGGAAAAGTTGCAATTTTTGAACTGGGTTTTTGGAGGGTTCGTTAAATTGAGAGTTTTTAATATATGGGTTTGATTCTTTTTGTTGAATCAGGTTGATCTTGTGGACTTCATTGATTGGTCTGGCGTTGAATGCCTTAATCAAAATTCAAGTCACTCTCTTGCCAATGCTCTCAAACAGGTGACTTTTTATAAGTATTACTTGCTTTTTTTTACTTTCCCACTTTCCAATGCAGTGAAAGTCTTGAGCTTTATTCGATTTCTTGGAATTCAGTAATGTTCTCTTGAATATGCTGGAACAATGATTTAAATTGATTGTTTTCCCAAATTTTGTTTTTGCTTCTTTCACCATGTGATAATATCAGTAATACTTTGATGCTATCAGTAATAGAGAACATGATTAATTTGGCTACTCAGTTTTATTTTACTCTACTTTTTTTTGTTCACAAATTAGGGTTATAGAGAAGATGACGGTTTGAATCTAGAGAGTGATGCAGATGAGCAATTATTGATTTACATTCCTTTCACTCAAGTTGTTAAACTTCACTCCATCGCCATCAAAGGACCTGAAGAAGAAGGTATCCATTAAAGCTTGGCACTTTTTATTTTCTTCGACCCACTATCTTCAGTCAAGTTTGCATTACAGTTAAAGAAACTTTTTGTTTAAAATCCTTTTATCTTCTTGTCTAGTATTCTGATCAGAAGGTTGCCTTCCAGGTCCTAAGACTGTAAAACTTTTCTCGAACAGGGAACATATGGGATTTAGGTATTATTAAGCTACACCTACTTTTTTTTTTTTTTTAATTCCCACAAATAGTGCAAGAAAGTATAAGAAAGTAAGATTTTGTAAATTTTTTTATGATGTGATGATGGCAGTGATGTCAATGACTTCCCTCCTAGCGATAATTTAACTTTGTCGGCAGATACCCTTCAGGTAGATATTATTTTCATGTGCTGCTCTGCTATGATGCTGATTCATAGGCTTTGACGACTGTTAATTTTTATGTTTCATTTACCTGTCCATAGGGAAAACCAGTAGTCTTGAAGTATGTCAAGTTTCAGAATGTTCGTAGGTATGTCAAGTTCTTGTGTTATTACACTCCATTTGTTCCTATCATACTTATCGTCTGGCAGCTAATTTGATCTAATTTTTTTTTTCAGTTTGACAATTTTTATAGAGGATAATCAGGCAGGTTCTGACATCACAAAAGTCCAAAAGATTGCTTTGTTTGGAACCACGTAAGTTTTGAATGATCCCTGAACTTTTGTGGTAGCTCCTTTACATATGATATCTTTGTCAAAATAAAGTATCATCTATGTCTATTGAAATATTTTGGAAGTAGCGATATTAGAGTGATTTTGAGGTTAAGAAAAATTGTAGCTTGGAATTGCCCTAGTGACTATTCAGACCATCTAAGAGTTATTTTTGAAATTAGAATGTGTTGTCAAGGCATGCATCTTGTGCGTACCAGCTCAATGCGCACAACTATTTTGCTCAAGTTATAGGATATTTATTTCACATTTCGCCTCTAACATCTCTCATATTCTTCAAGAGACTAAAAGAGCCTGTCGGATTCTGTTGTTTATTTTGCATGAAGATTTGGTTATGTTGATCAAATTTCTATATGGCCACAATCATCTGCTATTGGGTGAATGTTGCCATATGACTTCTGTTCTCAAGTGGTAGAGATTATTTTGTTGATTTGATTGTGTGGTTAACCAGTGTGTAGTGTAGGTTAGGTATATTGTGAAGAAAAGTTGTTGCATGTGCACATTTCATTGAGAACAATGTTAGTAATAATACCTCAATAATTTGTTAGCTTTTTTCATCCTCAATGAAAAAGCAAGTGATAAGAATATATGTCTTCCTTTTAACAATGAACTTGACTGATAGATAGATCATCCTATGCATTGAAATTGAATTAGCAGTTACCTAATCTTTGGAAGTGCAATTTGGTTTCTCCCTGTTGTCTTGTTATAAAATGTAAATGCTAGATGCTGTCTGCCTTCCACATCAATTTGGTGATCTTCTTTCCCTCATTATTGCAGAGTGGAAACAACTGACATGAAGGGCTTGAAGAAGGTTGAGGACCATTGATGGCAAAGAAGAGTTAAAAGCGGTAGAAGCTGCTTGGATCAGTATTCTTATTTGTGTTTTTCTGATTGTCGAGCTACACTATTAAAAAGTCCAGTTAATGGAAGTTTCATGGCTGTTGCTTCAATCTCTGACCCTGTCTAAGTTCATTGAATTACTTTTTAGCTATAGCATGATACTGGTTTTATCGAGTATTTTCGGATACAAAACCACTTCAATACAGACCCGGAAGGGCTGTTAGCTTGGAATATTTTGAGGCTACGCAGACATGACATGAGATTATGAGTTTACCTACCAGCAGCCAAACCAAATTGACAGTTTCTTTTCCCTTCTTTCATGATGGTTATTTTCAAGTGACAAATTGGCCTAAATTTATTATTATTTAGTATGGTCGTCCTCCAGCACCTTTCTTGAGCAAAAACGATCTTCTTCTCCTTCAATGAGGATGCAATCATTTGGAATAAGCCAGTAATTCTTTAAGCAAATAATTTAAAAAACATTTTTGTAAAGTTCCTTTGAAATACAGTTATTTTTTTAAATGATAAATTGCTACAAGAAGAAACTATAGATAACACAAGACAATGAATCCATCTCTCTCCGAGGCTGAACCTTGCGGTATACAGCTGGTTGTGACCAACTGAAACTCTGGCTAGCGCAGCCTCTTGATCATTTTCTTATGTTTAAGCAATGTTTAAATAATAATTTAACAAAAATCCACGATAACATTTGAATCAGTATTCATTCAATGTGCTTGATGATTATGTTCTATGGAGCTGAAGGCTTCCATACAGGTCAATGCCACCCAACTGCAGTCGCTTATTTGATTGAACATCCTTGACTGCCAGAAATCTGAACCTGTCATTATACAACTCAAACCGTAATCAAGAACTGCAACATAAAAAGACCAAAATGGTCAGGATTTTGACTATAAGTATTACCTGAAAGCATTGCAGAAGAAATTTTCAGATTGAATTTTGAATGATTTTCGCTGAAAACGATTTTCAAACACCTGAGAAGTTTGTTTATCCAAAACATGCCAGCTGGATCCTCCATCATCACTTCCCTCAACAACCCTGTGCAGAAGAATACTCAACAATAAAATGAACGGAAATATATCTCAAGGAGATTTATACAAGACAGGTGCTAAGAAATAATCTGTGAAGCGTTCTGAGAGAATTAGCACCACTGAAAAACAAAACTACAGATGCTTGTTAACAGATTAAGCTCTAATGATCGTACCAATCCATGGGATCTCTTTCGGGGGCATCATTGGCTGACATCAAGTCATATGCAACTAGTTCACGCAATCGGTTGCCTGGTAGTTTATACACGATCCAACAACCTGCAGCAAGTAACTGGATCATTCTCAGGCATAACATAAATACTAAGTAATTGATTAGATTGTTGAGTAACAAGACAATTCACACATCACACAATGTTCATTTGTTTAAAATCAGGAAAGAAATGCAAAACAATTCATTAGAGTTTCCAGTTTTCAAATATACCCACTTCTGCATATGAATGCAAAAACTAATTTCGTCAGAATTTTATTAAAATACCTCTTGCACCATTTGGTTCTTCCCATTTAGTCGTGCGAAGTCCATCAAATGCTGATGTAGCCTAAAATTTGTTTCACATGGAGTCATGAAAAAATTGTTTAGGCATGTGCCCCATGTATGTTTGTGTGTGTGTGTAATCAGTACACCAATGAAGGACGATCCAAAAATACTTACTATTCCAAAAAGTAACTGCTCACCACTTGCAAGAACTGAACCAGAATGAATTCTGTTTAATCTCATCAAGGGAAAGGAAAGGGAAGCTTTGCTTAAGTTCTCACATTTGTTAAGACTCTGGGTTAAATCATCCAAGGCATCCAAGACAACTGGAAGCGCTAAGGATGTTTTGACAGGATCACCGGCCAAACAGATGTACACTTTTTCAGCAGCGTCTATTTCATTCTTCAGTGAAAGAGCATTAAGTAACTTATTGAAATAAGGCAGCAAATGAAGCAAAAATGGATTTATGGAAGTTCTTCTTGTTTTATAGGGTGTGTTCCTCAGGTCCCACAAAATTCCCCTAAAGTTCTTCAGTATTTCAAGGGCTCTAGATTTCGGAACAGAATTATCAACAAAATGAGAAAGAATAGGGAAAACTGCATTGTAAATCTCTGTCACATGCTCATCTATGCATACACGGACAGGGCAAGAAGAACAATTTAAGGAGCCATCTTCATTGGAACCTATTTCTGACCTTGAAATACGCCATTCTTTGTCCCCACTTTGTCTTCCAGGTAAAGAGACTGAAGCATCATCTACAGAATGCAAACATCTCTCCATTTCTTCTAATTCTCTCTTGTCACGCTCTTCAAGTGAGGAAACAACTTGAGAAGTAAAGCTTCTTCGGCAGTCTTTTGTTATATTAGTAAGAGTAACTGATAAAACTGGCTCCATGATAATGTTCCGTCGACATAAAACCTGTACATTTATAAATCCTTGAATTAAGTCAAAATATGAGCACCTACTATTGTGTGTGAATGGAACTGTAAATATAAATGAATCAATTCCATTTCCACAGTTGTTACCTCAAGCCATGTCCTTGTGTAACGCTTAGTGACATCATAAACTCCATCTTTTGCAATTGCGATGACATAGTTCAATTTTTTCTTCCACCTACTCAGAAAGCATGAATTTCAGTTTTTATGGAAATATAGTATGCTATACACGTTAAAGATTCAGAAGCAGATAGAAAAAAAAATCGTTCAAATAATATGTACATCATGTAGAAGTTGAATTACCCCTTTTCATATAACAATGGTTTGTCATATACTCCTTCACAGGGGTCAAGATGCATCCATCTGCACAACCATGTGCCATAACACATTTAACAGAAGGTTGACAACCAATAGTATAGTTTAGCGAAAAGCTTTTGTATTCTTTGACAAAACAGAAACGCGTCAATTTTGTTAATGCAGCTAACCTTCCCAATGATTTAGAGAAGCACTCGGTCCAAAGATGATCATTGAAATCCATGATCTGAAAATGAATTATAGATAGGAGTATTATGACATTATTTTTCATCAATACCAAGTTCTTTCATATAAAGATAATTTTTTTTTTTTCCTCATGAGAGGGGAGGGGGGTGGGGGGATTCGAACCTCCCCCCTCTACTTGTGCCTTGCCCCATGGACAGGATGGCAAGCCATCCCTCCCTAGACGGGCAGATATAAAGATAATATCTAACAACTGTGCAATGTCAAAATTCAGTGTTGTAGTGCGCAAAGTGAGTACAGGCCAGGTGTGCATGCTTAAATGGCACAGTCAAAGAGTCTAGTGTCACAATCCAACAAAACAATTGATATTTGGAGTCATCAACAACCATAGCACCAGAAAAATTGATATTATGAAGAAATATTATACAAAAAGAAACAAGACATTTCTTTGGAATACACAGTAAACAAAGAAATAATAAACAATGGATTAGTTTAGTTAATTCCATCATATCAAATGGGTCCATGGAAATATCTCAAATAGAAACCCAACTACACCACATCAACGAAAACTAGCGAGCTTTCAATTGTGATAAAAGAAATGAGAAAGATAATAACCAGACGAGATTCATAGCCAAAAGCTCGACAGTAAAGTGTAAAGCAATTGGCCCACTCCCCACAACGGCCCCTTCGAGTTTCCAAGAGCTGTGTATATGAAAGGGAAAAAGAAACAAGAGAGAAGAGTTGATGAAATATAGACTTCTGAACCAACTTGCAGAAAGAAAATGAAAAAAGAAAAGACAGAAAAAAAACCTTCATTGGATCATTATATCGTGGGAATCGAGTGATTGTAGGACAATGATTGCAGCTGAAACCAAAAGGCAAAAGGAAAAAAAGGGTAAGAAGCTTTAAGTAATATAATCAAACAAACATGTCTGAAAGCAGACACCAGAATTGTGTTTGACTTCTTATATTCATAGAATAGAAAATTGAGGTTAAAAACAGCTGGGGGGGGAGAGAGAGTCTGGAATATGAAAAATTATACATACATACCGATAAAGCTCAACTATAATTGCTCCATAATGGATTTCAGAAGGAAGTACAGTACCCATTCCTTGTGCAATGGTATTATTGCCACAACTAGCACAAGGAGGAGCATTGACCCACCTACAGCATTGAAATTACAATCATGCAAAAAGAGTACATAAAAAAGATTTAAAAAAAAAATATATATTTCCAGTGGTACATGGTAAGAAAACTCGTTAGCAATTTTTTTAAAGGTATTTCATGGAATAAATTATTATATTTTAATTGGACATCTCGCATCCTTCATTAGAGTTTGGCAGTATGAGTCTATTCGAAGATCATGGAAATTGGGCTTATGGCTTTTCAACATGAAACTACATTTAAAAAAAATTAGAAGGTCAAAGCTGCATATAAAGGTCCTTAAAACTAGTTCAAGGTCAAGCTGTTATACACTAATCAGTATTTCATTAAATTTAAGGGCCTCAATGTGACAAGTTGTATCAGTAGTGATAAGCACCTGAATGATTCTTTGAACCAGAAAAGCAGCTGCAGCAGGAAAGCATGTTCTTGTTCTGATTTTAATGGTGTAAAACTCCCCTCCTACACATATTTACCAGAATTAGCAATTATCATAGCATCTCAAGAAAAAAAAAATATTGTTTAATTATAATCACTTCCCTTCCTTTGTGCGCAATGTATTTATCTAAAAAGTATATATGTTTTGAAACTATTCAAGTCAATAAAAAATTCACCCATTTCCAATTCATGAAAGTGCTTCCTAAGAATTTCTTTCCCAAAATTATAACTAAGGCTTTTTATCAAATTAGTGGCCATTATTTGAAAATTTTGGATTTAATCAAAGCTTTCATCCAAATAACAGCAGTACTGCATAGGAATTAAAAGGAAAAAAAAAATCACACCTTGGCTAAAGAAACCAAAGCTTTCTCCTCCAGCTCTTCCACATGAACTGTTCTTCGTGCTGCTTCCTGACGCACTGGGTCCTCACACTACAACATCAACATGCAACAGCCAATAAAAAAAAAAACAACCTTTAACAAAAATTACTCTCTACTTAGCTGCTAAAATAACGGAGCAAACCAATTACTTAAAAACAGAGCCTTTCCCTTTCGTTTTATGTCTGAATCAAACAAGATCACATCTAATTATCACAACGCATACACTAGTACATTACTTCAAACAGGATTTAAGAGAAATAAAAATGTCAGCATTATTACCGTTAGAACTTGAGTAAGACGAGATCGTATTCTTTGCTCAAACTCATCATTCGGTTCAGTAACAGCAAACTGCTGCAACATTAAAGCCTCTTCCTCTGCCTAAACAAACAAACAATCAATCAAATGCATAAATGATCACCGACAGATTATTATTATTAAAATAAATACAAGTACAACCTGCAACTTTCGCGCCAATTCCTCATCGGAGTTTAAAAAATCTGCATTTTCACGGGGTTCCTGTTGCTTACTCGCATCCTCTTCGTCGACCGACACTAATTTGAGCTTGTTACTAACGGCAAGAAGATAAGATTCATCTGATATAACAAGATCATCATCTTCTCCAATAATCTAAACAAAAAAAAAACAACAAAAATGCATTTCAATTTCAACTTCAACGCTCACAAATAAACCATTAGTCAAGCAACGATGAAATGGAATAACAATACTTTCTGGTGATCGGGAGGAATCGAAGTGAGTGAAAAGAGCTGCAACTTGAAAACCTGTAACACAGCACAATCGAAACATTTAGTTAATTAATTAATTAAAAATCAGAGAAGATGCTGTAGCGAGCGAGCGAGCGAGGACCTCGAGGCCATGGTCGGAATCGTAATCGAGGTTGAAGGTGGAGTCACCATGCCGAATAAGGAATCTTCTGGCTACCATTTTTAAGGAGAGAATGTTTTTAAGGATTTTAACATTCGTCAAGCAGTTAAAAGGACAGAAGTGTATTATTTTTATTTTATTTGGTGAGATTGCCGGTGTATGTACAATCCAGATTTAAAACACAAAATACATATCTTATTCTTGTCGATTAAGTTAGTAATTAGATGATGTGTCTTTGGCAAGATTTTCCCCTTTGTTTGGCCAAATGCATAATTTCACTCTTAAATTTTACATAAATAACCTATAAAATCCTTCAATTTTTAAATTTTTATTTTAAACCTTTTTTTATCTTTAAATTTATACTTTAAAATCTATTTAACTCGTACAACATTAAAATGGAGAAAAATTTGAAATTCAAATAATTTTAAACATATAAAATATTAAAAATTAGCTTCATAATAATAAAAACTAATATAAAAAAGTTATGCAAAAATATATTTTCAACTGTGTTATCTTTTTTAACTAAACATTATTTTATTTTAGTATATATAATATTTTTAATCTTAATATAAAATATAATAAATTTTTGTACCGTAGAGATTAAATAGATTAAAAATAAAAATTTAAAAATTTGATAAAAAATAATAAAAATTGAGGTAAAAGTCAATTGTGTAAAATTCAGTAGGTGAAAACGATGCATTAGGCCTATTTTATTTTAACGGAACTATTTATGTCAGGTTTGTAGGGGTTAAATAGATTAAAAATAAAAATTTAAAAATTTGATAAAAATAATAAAAATTGAGGTAAAAGTCAATTGTGTAAAATTCAATAGGTGAAAACTATGCATTGGGCCTATTTTATTTTAACGGAACTATTTATATCGGTGCTGAAATTATCTTTTATTTTTATGGTCCACCGTTGCCTGATTTTAACTTGACACTTCATTTATTAATTTTTATTTTTATATATTTTTAATAAAAAAAATAAAAAAATAATAATTTAACTTTAATCTATTTATATTTTTTGAAATAATTATACCATTTAATTACTGCACTTTTTTCAATTTTTATTTTCATTTACGGTATGATTTAAGTTAAAGTATTTTTATTTTTATTTTGTTTATAAAATTTGCGAAGGTTAAGGCTAGTGGTCTAATCAAGTCTATTAGTGATTTGTTATAGCTTCAATCAAAAAATAATATAATTTGAGTCAAATTTAATAAAAAATTAAAATTTATTAAGTCTAAATGTTTTAAGGTCTATTGATGGAAAAAGACATTTTGTAATTTTATCTCAGCTTTTTTATTTTAATAAAAATATTTTAATTTTATCAATTATTGATAATTTTAATATGAATAGATATTTGGTATTTTTAATTACTTTCAATTATTATAAAATAATTAAAAAAAATTAAACTATTGAGAGTAGTAATTTATAAAATATTGAAAAAATTTAAGAGTAGTAATTTTTAAAATTATTATAATTATAATCATACAAATTTAACAAAATGTCAATTGTAAATTTATTTTTTCATCATTATGTCTGTGCTCTTTATATAAGATAATTAAATAAATTGATAAAAAGTTGAGATAAGATCGTTAAAAATTTTGAATATTTAAATTTTTTAAGCTAATAGACTATTACAAATTAGCAAACTAAGAAGGATAAATTTGACATTTTACATAATATTTCGTCAGCATCTTTATTTAATTTTGACCAAATAATTATTGTATTAAAATTATCAAATATTTAATAAATTGAAATTTTTTTGTCAGTATTAAAAAATTGGAATAAAATTATAATTTTTATTTAATTTTAATCAAATAATGATTGCATTATTTAAAATGTTGAAAACAAAAAACTTGCACCAGCCGGGAATCGAACCCGGGTCTGTACCGTGGCAGGGTACTATTCTACCACTAGACCACTGGTGCGTTGTTGGTGAGGCCACTCAACTTCACATAATATTGATATGAGGACCATGTCACAAGCATAAACAAATAAAAGAAGCAGCAAATAATACAGTACTTATGGCTAAGGTCCTTGGACATGTTGCTTTTCAATGAATAAATGTATGGTATCAGTAAGTTCATAATAGCGCACACATAATTCTGTGTATTTCACAACAATAATCATTTCAAGATCAACCAACTCAAGTGGATATTGTTTCACCATCTTCCTCTCAGACAGTCACAGATGTCACAATGAGGTTGCTGCTTGTGAATTTTTAGGCAGTGGGGTGTAATAGCAAACTTAAAGGTAATTTTTTTTTTTAAACAACGATTTCGAGGTATATTGAGAAAAAGGTGAAAGTGGGGTTCGAACCGTCACTCTCTAAGGAGGCATGAACGCCTCTCATCACTACAGCAGACGTGGTGGTTAACGTAAAAGGTAATTGGGAAATTGTTAGATCTAACTCCAGCTATTTCATTGATGGGGACAGCATCAGAGATCTCCTTCAACCCATCTAATGCATTTGATAGCTCAAAAACATAAAGTAAATTAATAAAGCTAAACCCCGAGGGATGGGAACAACATCATCCCCTTGATTTAGAACCCATGCAAGGGCAATCAGTTTAAATATATATAGATAACACAAGACAATGACTTCATCCCTCTCCAACTCCAAGGCTGAACCTTGCAGTTATGCAGCTCGTTGTGACCAACTGAAATGATTATGCTCTACAGAGCTTAAGTGCTTCCTATGGACTGCATAATAAGAGATAATTTTTCCCTTTTAAATCAATGATGGTAAGAATGAAATTCTGCACTTTAAAATATATTTTGAAATAAATTATTATTTAACTACTCACTCACTAGCTAGAAGAATTAAATATTTTAATTACTAATAAAACCAAATCCAACGACACAACAAAATAAATTAGCTCAGCACACCCTACACGCACTCACTATTTTTATTTTCCCTAACCCACACCTGGATACACTCACACACTGCTACATAAAACAACCATGTCCCATGCTCTCATACACACCTGTTGCCCACACACCAGAAATTGTGTAATGTTAGTTTGGAGGTTAAACTAATAAATTTTATAATGATTATGATTTTTAATGAGTTAAAAGGTCAAATTAATAATATTAAACTAACTAAGATTCACTCATATACTATTAAATTTTAATTTTCATCACTTTAATTAAATATTCAATTTTTATTAGTTTGACTTTTTAACTCATTAAAAGTGAAAACTACCATACAATGTCTTCCTCCACACTACACAAAAGAACCTATACACATTTATAGTTGTTGGCCAATGAATGCTTCATCATTAAGCACTCCCCTCTCTTCTCATTGGTTGATATAGCCAACCAATAAAAATTAGGAGCCTTGAAACAACTATTGTTTCTTCACATGGAACCAAATTCTTTTGCTCCAATTATAAGCAAAACCTTCACCAAAACAGTTTTTTTTTTTTTTGGTACAAATTTCAAAATAGATTCATGCCTGATACAAGTTGTTGCAAATTTATTTGGTGTGGGTGACAACTTAACATCTAAGCAACAACTTATTGAAATTAGTGATGATTTTCAACAATTCCATACAGGTCAATGCTACCCAGCTGCAGTCGCGAAGTTGATTGAACATCCCCGACTGCCTGAAATCTGAACCTGTCATTATACAACTCAAACCAGAGTCATCAAGAACTGCAACATAGAAAGACCAAAATGGTCAGGATTTGACTGAAAAAATTACCTCAAAGCATTGCAGAAAAAATTCTCAGATTCAATTTGGAATGATTTTCGCTGAAAACGATTTTCAAACACCTGAGAAGCCCGTTCATCCAAAACATGCCAGTTGGATCCCCCATCATCACTTCCGTCAACAAACCTGTGAAGAAGAATACTCAATAATAAAATGAACAGAACATAAATCAGTGAGACTCTGTGCAAGCATTCTGAGAGAATTAGCCACGGATGCTTGCCAACAGATTAAGTTCTAATGTTCGTACCAATCCATGGGATCCCTTTCTGGGGCATCATTGGCTGACATCAACTCATATGCTGCTAGTTTATGCAATACGTTGCCTGGTAGTTTGTACACGATCCAACAACCTGCAGCAAGTAACTGGAGCATTATAAGGCATAACAGAAAATCCAAAATGTTCATTTTTTTTAACATCAGGAAAGAAAAGCAAAACAACTCATTAGAGATTCCACGCATTTTTCAAATTTACCAACTTTTGCATATGAACACAAAAATTAATTCCGTCAGAATTTTATTAAAATACCTCTTGCACCATTTGGTTCTTCCCATTTAGTCGTGCGAAGTCCATCAAATGCTGATGAAGCCTAAAATTTATTTCAAACAGAGTCATAAAAAAATTGTTTAGGACAATCCAGAAGTACTCACTATTCCAAAGGTAATTCCTCATCACTTGCAAGAATGTATATATATATATATATATATACAATCAGTACAATAATGAAGGACAATCCAGAAGTACTTACTATTCCAAAAGGTAATTCCTCACCACTTGCACGAACGGAACCAGAGTGAATTCTGTTCAGTCTCGTCAATGGAAAGGACAAGGAAGCTTCGCTTAAGTTCTCATGTTCGTTAAGACTGAAGATTAAATCATCCAAAGCTTCCAGCACAACTGGAAGTGCTAAGGATGTTTTGACAGGATCACTAGCCAAACAAATGCACACATTTTCAACGGTGTCTCTCTCACTCTTCAGTGAAAGAGCATTAAGTAACTTATCAAAAAAAGGCAACAATTGAAGCCAAAATGGATTTATGGAAGTTTTCCTTGTTTTATAGGGTGTGTTCCTCAGATCCAGCAAAATTCCCCTAAAATTTTTCAGTATTCCAAGAGCTCCAGATTTTGACACAGAATTACCAACAAACTGAGAAAGAACGTAGAAAAGTGCATCGTAAATCTTTGTCACGTGCTCATCTATGCATACACGGACAGGTAAAGAGACTGAAGCATCATCTGCAGAAAGCAAATCTCTCTCAATTTCTTCCAATTCTCTCCTGTCACGCACTTCAAATGCGGAAACTTCCTGAGGAGTAAAGTTTCTCCGGCATTCTTTGGTTATCTTTGTAAGAGTATCTGCTGCAACTGGCTCCGTGGTAATGTCCCGTCGACTCAAAACCTGTACATTTATAAATCCTGTAATTAACTCAATATAAGAGCACCTACTATATACCGTGTGTGAATGGAACTGTAAATATAAATGAATCAATTCCATTTCCAGAGTTGTCATTACCTCAGTCCATGTCCTTGTGTAACGCTTAGTGACATCATAAACTCCATCTTTTGCAACTGCGATTACATAGTTCAATTTTTTGCCCCACCTGCTCGAAAAGCATGAATTCCAGCTTTTATAGAAGTAGAGTATACTATGCACGTTAAAGATTCCGAAGCAGATGGAAATAGTCATTGAAAAAATATATACATCATGCAGAAGTTGTTTTTACCCCTTTTCATATAACAATGGTTTGTCATATACTCCTTCACAGGGGTCAAGATGCATCCATCTGCACAACAATGTGCCATAACACATTCAACAGAAGGTTGACAACCAATAGTATAGTGTAGTGAAAAGCTTTTGTATTCTTTGAGAAAAGAGAAACGCGTCAAGTTTGTTAATGAAGCTTACCTTCCCAATAATTCAGAGAAGCATTCGGTCCAAACATGATCAGTGAAATCCACGATCTGAAAATGAAATATAGATAGAAGTATTATGACATTGTTTTTCATCAATACCAAGTTCTTTCATATAAAGATAATAGCCAACAATTATCCAGTGATAAAATTGGGTGTTGTAGTGGACAAGTGATCGTACCACTCAGGTGTGCATGTTTAAGTGGTGGATTATGTTTCGTGTTATTACTGGCCACACAAAACAGTACCGTACTTAATAGCAATTTTAAAAAAAAAATCTCCCTCCCATTTGATTAACCCTTTATATTTGGGAGTAACGATACTCATTGCGACCGCTATATGATGGCCGCATGAGATAAAAAAAAAATTTTAACCATACTGCCCCATAAGTAGGGGCAATATGGTTTGAGAGGTGATTTTTTGGGAATTTCCTGGCCGCTGTTTAAACGTTTAACATTTCTCTATATTTAGGAGGCTGAAAGCACTTATAAAAAAATTTGTGGTGTAGCAGTTCGTAATGTCTACGCATATCACCGTTCTAGTGGCATAGTCAAAGAGTATAATGTCAAAATCCAACCCAACAGATCTTTGGAGTCATCAACAACTATAGCAGCAGAAAAATTGACATGCTATATTAAGAAATATAATATAAAAATAGCAAAGAAAAGAAAATATTTATTTGGAACACAGCAAACTAAGAAATAATAAACAATGGATTAGTTTAGGTAATTCCTCATATCAAATGGGTTCATGGAAACATTACAAATAGAAACCCAACTGCACCATATTACCCGTCAAGCTTCAATTGTGGTAAAAGAAAAGAGAAAGATAATAACCAGACGAGAGTCATAGCCGAAAGCTCGACAGTAAAACGTAAAGCACTTTCCCCACTCTCCACAGCGGCCCCTTCGAGTTTCCACGAGCTATGCATATGAAAGTGGAAAAGAAGGGTTAATTGCACATGAAGTTACCAAACTCTACACTAAATTTATTTTGATTTCAAATTTTTAATTTGTATTTTTTTTATTACAAAATATTAATTTTACTTGCACACTGCTTAAAATAATTTTAGCTAATTTAGACAACATGGCACACCCGTTACTACATCACAGTTTAACTCAATAAAAATTATCATGTCATATTGTCAAATTATGATCAACAGTCTCATGTACAAAATGACGTAATAGTGTGATATGATAATTTTTATTGAGTTGAGTTATAATGTGGCTAGTTTAGTGTGTCACGTCGTCTAAATTAGCCGAGATTATTTGGATGACTTCTCTAGGCAATTAAATCAATATTTTGTAAGTAAAAAGACACAAATTAAAGTTATGAAACCAAAATAAAATTTAATGTAAAGTTTGGTAACGTTTAATACAATATACCCAGGAAA
The DNA here is from genome assembly GCA_949671775.1 of Mallotus repandus. NCBI lineage: Eukaryota > Viridiplantae > Streptophyta > Magnoliopsida > Malpighiales > Euphorbiaceae > Mallotus > Mallotus repandus. The sequence goes on along the minus strand of CATIWM010113064.1, from coordinate 2,479 downwards.
AGAAATAAGAGAGAAATGTTGCTGAAATATAGACTTCTCAACCAACTTGCAAAAAGAAAATGAAAAAAAAAAAGGAAAGAACAAAAAAAACCTTCATTGGATCATTATATCGTGGGAATCGAGTGATTTTTTTACAATGGTCGCAGCTGAAGCCAGAGGGCAAAAGGAGAACAAGAGGGTAAGAAGCTTTAAATATAATAATGAAACAAGCATGTCTGAGAGCAGACTCCAGAATTGTGTTCCAATTCTTATATTCATAAGAATAGTAAACACTAAATCAACCAAAAGATATCCACCCATAGTAACACTTTTTTAGTACTAGGAAGTGACGCTTAGTTTACAAGCACTTCCCTCCTTTTGTGAAAACAAATTTTAGGTTTAAAACAGCTGGAGAGGGAGAGAGAGAGAGAGAGAGAGTCTGGAATATGAAAGATTGTACCGACATACCGATTAACCTCAACCACAGTTGCTCCATATAGGATTTCAGAAGGACGTAGGAATTCATCTCTTCCTTCATTAATGGTATCATTGCCACAACCATCACAAGGAGGTTCATTGACCCACCTACAGTATCGAAATTGCAATCATGCAAAAAGAGCACATACAAAAAAATTTTGAAAAAAATAACAGAAAAACATATTTCCAGTATACGTGGTAAGAAAACTCATCAGCATTTTCTAAAGTATTTCATTGAAATAAATTATTATATTTTAATTGGACAGAACATCTCACATCTTTCATTAGAGTACGGCAGTATACGAATCTATTCGAAGATCATGCAAATTGGGCTTATGGCTTTTCAACATGAAACTAGGTGAAAAAAAAAATTCAAAGCTGCATGGGAAGGTCCTTACAACTAGTTGAAGGTCATGCTGCTCTACACTAATCAGTATTTTATTAAATGTAAGGCCCCAATGTGACACGTTGCATCAGTAGTGAAAAGCACCTGTATGATTTTTTGAACCAGAAAAGCAGCTGCAGCAGGAAAGCACGGTCTTGTTCCAATTTTGATGGTGTAAAGTTCCCCTCCTACACACATTTACTAGAATTAACAATTATCATAGCATATCAAAAAAAAAAAATCTTTATTGTTTAATTTGAATCACTTCTCTTCCTATTTGTGTAATGTATTTATCTCAAAAGTATATCTATATATACAAGCAAAGGGGCGGACACAAAAATTTACAAAATAATCTTAACTGTTTATTAAAAAAGTCAGATAATTTAGTAATATCATTTAAAATTAAAATTATAATTTAGTTTAAATTGTCATTCATAGATTAGGTTAATTTCTATTTATAACATAAATAAAAAATAATGTAAAACAACAAAATTTTTAGAAAAATAATATGTGTTTAATAAATGTACATTTATAGGAAATTAGGAAAAATTTAGAATTATTTCAATTTCGCTTAGTATGGTATATTCATAATTAGTAATATCAAAGCTTAGAAGAAGGTAAACTTCTAAACATTTGTAATTTTCGAACTAAATTTAAAGGACTAAAAATTTTTGACGGTACGCTTTTTGAAATAAAATTAAAATTAGGTTACGAAAAGAAATAAATTAAAATTTAACCTACACTGCAACAAATGTAAAGTTAAATGGCCACAATCTCTAGCTCAAGCATTGCATAGGATTTAAAAGAAAAAGAAAAATCAACCTTGGCTAAAGAAACCAAAGCTTTCTCCTCTAGCTCTTCCACAGGAACGGTTTTTCGTGCTGCTTCCTGGCGCACTGGATCCTCATACTACAACAACAGCAGGCCAATTACCAATAATTAAAAAAAAAAAAGAACAACCTTAAAAAAATTATTCTCTAGTTAGCTGCTAAAATAACTATCATTGTTTAAGCATCACATGTGAATTGATGGATTTTTCATAGCTGATGTTGCTGTGTATACAACCATTTTTACGATAAGTGACTATGATTTAACTCGATACAATGATCTATTAAATCGTGTTCTTAGGCATCACAATGCAATTATATCACATCTCAATTGGGTAAATATATTTTTAGGTTTTCACAATTTTAATTTAGGCATATTGGTGCGAAAAAGTACAACATTTTCGACTTATTATAATTATATACTAACATATAAAAGTTGGCAAAACAAACTCAATTTTGATTTTTTTAGCAATTACAGCACAAATTAGCTTTGGTCAAAATTGATGCCGACGTGGATAATATCACTCCTCTTACATGGGACCCACAGCCATGTCATTTTGCACAGCTAGGACAAGTAAAACGCTGCATTTTACTTTTAACTACTTAAATTACGCCCCTTTCACGTCTCTCCCAAAATCACCCATTTCCTTTCTGGTTTTTGTGTTAAACCTAGGGGTGTAAACGAACAGAGCCGCTCGCGAACAGCTCGGAGTTCGGCTCGTTAAAAGCTCGTTCAAGCTCGTTTGTTAAGTTAAACGAGCAGAGCCCGAACATAATTTTGAGGCTCGAAAGATAAACGAACAGAGCTCAA
>CATIWM010112955.1:0-11947 GCA_949671775.1 Mallotus repandus | reverse complement strand
TCAAGTGATTCCCTCTTTTTTTTCTCAATCATATAGTTCTCCATATCTTCCAATTTCACTTCAGCATTTGGTGCATTCCTAGCAATATTCATTGGTTGCCCCCCAGCATTATCAAGTGGTGCATCTACAATTGGTGGATTAGCCGTAACAGGAGGTGCAGCAACAGCGAGTACAGGTGCATTAGCAGGTGGCATTAACCCAGCTAGGGCTTGTCTTAGTTCATCTTGCATCATTGCTCTCATGTCATCCATTAATGCTCCTTTGATGTCCTCTAGGGCCCAATTTCCTTGTTCCATCTCTCCTATCTGTATAACTGATGTTGGTGTAGCTTTCAAGTAAAGTAGGTTGATCGGGCTCTTTTCTAACCTGTGAAGGATCTCTTTGGCTATAGACTTTGGGCTTGAATCAGTCCTCACCAATCTGCCACCTTTCCATTCCTAAACACAGGAAGACCCGGATGAATCTATGATGGCTGAAAAATAAAGGGTTAGTATAATGCATGAACTATATGTATGCATGTATGCATGATGCACGTGCTATGTAACAATTAGCACATAACAAGTAACAAGTCAAGTATACAAGTATCAAATCAAGTGTACAACATACATCCTTCCAACCTTATTCCTCCCACACACGTGTTTAATGGGAAGTTTCTTTTCCTAGGATTTTTGGTCTGGGCCTCAATGTCAACAGGGGATATCAAGAACCGACGAGCATGCCAAATCTCTCAAAGCAATAAAGCATAGAAATATTATTTCTAGGTATAAAAGGGTAGCCCAATCTTTATTAGCCCAAATGGGTTTCTAAAGTAAGGGCTTGGGCCTTGGGCCTTTATAGATAAAAATACCTCATGGCAATATACACAAACAAGTTGGGTAAATCCTAGGGGAAGTTACTAGGCCACTATATGAGTTGAGTCCGGTGAAAAGGTTAAGGTTCCCTTAGCAAGGTGCCCTCTTTTAAGACTTAAGTTACAGGCCAAGGTCAGAGAGGCCCAACATCCTTTACCAACTCGAGAGAAGATTACTCCCCTTTAGGACTTAGGTTACAGACTCTGGTCATATGAGCCCGATAATCTCTCTTGAACCGAGTTAAGACAAAGGGTGATGGTTAGCCAATTTACAATCCCAAGAAACTAGTGGAATCAAGGGACCATAAACTAACGCCATCGGCTAGTAGGGACATGCAAAAATGAATGCAAGAATAAAATAATTCTAAAGAACACAAGTAGAATCAGTATCTCTTATCCCCAGTGGAGTTGTCACTATAGATGGCGGAGTTTAGCACGCGCCCAAGTTTATTGCAACCGCGACACTGTTTGAGCTCAGGGCTCTAGGAAACACACTAACCACTGTCACAAAGACATGGCGTGGAGATGAGGAGTCACCACCCAGGGTAATAACTGGGAAAAATCGAAAGTGGTAGTAACTCGATTCTCTAATACAAGCTAGCACCACAACCACGAGTTCTGGATACGGAATACCAACTTCTTTTAGTCTTGTGTTCATTTAGAATTATTTTATGAATTACTATCTTATTCCCTAATTACATGCAATTTCATTAAACCCTAATTGAACATCCATCTAACCCTAAGACAACCAATTTATGAAAAAGCACATAGAAAATACATTCAAGGAGTAACGTCCTTAAATCTAAACTACATTTGATTTTAATTTTAAGTTAGCTAAATCTACATTTTTTATTTACAAGTGAAACGGAACTAAAAGTGGGCTTATATTTTAATTATATTGGTGAACTTAAATTTATTATTTTTAATTCTAAAAGTGGGCCTAAATCTACTAAATTTAAGAAAAAAATAAATTTAATTTAATGGGCCTAATTCTACTTATTTTAATTTAAATGAAATGATCTTAGATCTATTTATTTTAAAAGAAATGCTTTAATGGGCTGAGCTAAGTCTAAATTTATTTTAAATTATATAAAGTGGATCTAAAGTCTAAATTAATTTAAATGGGTCTAAATTAATTTTAAAGTTAATTAAACCTAAATTTAATTTTAAAGGCCTATTTTACTAGTGAGTTAAAACTTACACATAGGCTTGAGGCCCAAAACGAATCAAAATAAAATAAAGCATAAAAGCAAGCCGAAACAATAAAACAAACCAAATAAACATACAAACAAGGATTTCTAACCCTAATTTAATTTACATACCATCTAAATTAATCTAAAGCTACCATTGATTTTAATTAGGGTTTTAACAAATGGATTTAATTTACTAATTGATTTTTAAAGTGTAGAAAATTAACATTCCACTATATTCCCACTAACGGGGCTATTACAACAACTACTATTGGAAATTAAAATACAAACCCAAAGTGTAGATAAAATAAAATAATACAAATAAATAAACCTAAAGGAAACTATGGAAAATTGATACATGATTTAATCCATGTAATTCCATGGATCTTCATGATTGGCCTTGTCTCCACACCCTCTATTTAAGTTGCTCTCACAGTCATGAAACATAAACAAATAAAAAATAAAAAATAAAAAAATAAGATCAAATAAAATAAAAATAAAATAAACCAAATAAAAAAGAGAAAGGATTAGAAGAGGAGACAATTTGATGGATTTAGTATTGATTCCCCTCAGAAGGTGATCATCATTGATAAAAGCCTGTGACTTTTGTTATATTAGTTTGTGAATTTTGATTTATTTAGATCTGATTCGCAGCTAAAACTTGAAAAGTACATGAAAATTAAAGAAGAATGAGTGTGTTTGTGGTTAACGGCTAAGAATAAAAAAAATAGAGAGAAAAGAAAAAATCAAACCTAGCCCCCCTGCGAAAAGAATATGATGTATTTATAAGAGATACCATCTGTAACCCTAAGTTGGTATAGGATAATAAAAATTTATTTTTATTATTTATCTATAAAAATATATGTTTATCACTTTATTTATCAAATAAAACAAATATATTTATCAAATAAAATTTAATCAAAATCTATAGATAACTAACAAATAAATAAATAAATAAATTCATAAAAAAAAGCGAAAAAGTCAATTTTTGACTGGAAGTGTAGATTTCCGATCGGAAATCTATATTTCCAGTTGAAAATACAGATTTTCGACTGGAAATCATAAAATAAATAAAAGAAAGCGGAAACAAAGTGAAAAACGCAAGATGGCCATATGGCCATCTTGTCCTGCAAGTTGGTAATGAATGGGTTGAATGGGCCTAACGGCCCATTCATCACTTTCTCTTTTTTTTTAAAAAAATCTATTTTAAATAAAAAAATTAATAATAACAATAATTAAAATAAAAATAAAAATAATAGTTCCTGAAAATAATTTACATTTTAGTTTAAAATCAATAAATCAAATCCAATAAATCTATTTTCATTGTCTATTTTCATCATCGGGTCCTCTGTCGCATCCATGCTCTAGTCATCCTGAAATTGGGTGCTTACAGTATCTTTTTCACAAGATAAGGACCTTCCCAAATTGGCTTGAATTTCCCTCTAGGATCAAATGGAACTAATCTTGCTTGTTTCAAAACCGAATCACCTTCCTGAATCTTGTTGATTTTGACTTTCTCATTAAAAGCATTAACAATTCTTCTCTGATAAAGTTGCATATTGAATGCTACTTTAAGTCTTTTCTCATCTAACAGAGTCAATTCTTCATATATGGATTTAGCCCATTTAGCTTTTGGAATTTTTGCTTCCAACATTATCCTCAATGACTGTAACTAAACCTCCATCGGTAACACTGCTTCCATTACATACACTAAAGAATAAGGTGTTGCACCTGTAGGTGTTCTAGTTGTAGTTCTGTAACCCCATAAAGCATATGGAAGTTGATCAGACCAATCTCTGTGAGTTTTGACTATCTTACTGAGAATCTACTTTATGCTCTTATTTGCTGCTTTAAATGCACTATTCGCTTCAGGTCGATACATGGATGATTTGTTCAACCCAATACCTTTGTAATAAATCCCTCACTTTCACTGGAAAGTGCACTCTATTATTAGTTACAATGTGATGAGGCACACCATAGCTACAAATCAAGTTCTTCTCAATGAATCTAGCCATCTATTTTGTCCCTAGCTTTTTGAAGGACTCAACTTCAACCCATTTTGAGAAATAATCAATTGCCACAACTATAAACTCATGCCCATTAGAAGCTGGTGGAGCAATATTTCCCATTATTTCAATTCCCTATGTTGTGAATGGTCATGGAGAAGATAAAGTTTGTAACATTAAAGGTGGTATATGAGAAACATTTCCATGCAACTGACACTCAAAACAACTTCTGACAAATTGAATACAGTCATGCTCCATTGTTAGCTAATAATATCCTTGTCTTATGATTTTTCTTGCCAACTCTTTATCATTCATATGAGGTCCACACACCCCTACATGTACATCTAACATAATCTATTATGCTTCTTTCTCTAAAACACATCTAAGATGCAAACCTTTATCCCTCTTGTACAAAACCCCATTAAAAATGAAAAATCTTTTTGCAAGAGATCTCAATAACATTTTTGCTTTCTTACTGGTATTTTCTGGAAATTTACCACATTCCATCAGTCTCAAAATGTATGAATACCACGACTTTCTTTTCTTCTTCTACAACTAGAATCTGAGTGTTTTCAAAACATAGAACTCTAGCTTTCATCAAGATCACTGGTCTCGCTAGCAAACCTTTTGGATTATCCCAAACAGAAGCTAAAGTTACCAAAGCATCAATAACTTAATTATTCTTTCTTGTTAAATGGACAAACACCACCTCATCAAAGTACTCCTTGAGATTTTCAATAAAATCCAAATAAGGCTTGAATTTTTTTTCTTTGACTTCCCACTCTTTATTAACATGTGAGATAACCAACTTTGAGTCACCCAAAACCTCAACTCTTCTAATTCCCATTGCAATAAGAGCTTCTAAACCATAAATGCAAGCTTCGTACTCTGAGATATTATTAGTTATTATGAAATCCAATCTTTTTACTATTGGAATCCAATTTCTAGTTAGTGAAATTAGGATTAGTCCAATTCCTACTCCTTTCTGATTCATTACCCTATCAAAATAAATCTTCTAACCGTATACTTCAACTTCCTAATCATCCTCAATCAATTATTGAGCTAGAAATTCAGCAACTGCTCTTCCATTGATCACTTTCTTTGTCAAGTATTCAATATCAAATTTAGAGAGTAAAATCAACCATCTACCTAGTTTTCCAACCAATAAAGGTGTAGCATACGGATACTTCATCAGATCCATTCTTGAAACAACTTTCACTTCATCAGATCCATTCTTGAAACAACTTTCATTTCATCAGATCCATTCTTGAAAAATAGTATCAAAGTTTTCTTGTTGCCCATACCATAGCCAGACAAATCTTTTTGATGATCTTGTATTTCTTTTCACATAGAATCAGGCTTTTACTCAACTAATAAACTGCAAATTCTATCCCATTATCATCTGCTTAAGTTAACATTTCCCATAATATAGAATCTTCAATAAACAAATAAGATAATAGAGTATTCCTGGTTATGGTGGTCTGAGTACTAGAGGATTCAACAAGTACTACTTAACCCTTTCAAATGCAATTTGACATTGCGCATTCGAAACTATAGGCTGATCTTTTCTCAATAATATGAATATTGGTTCACATATTGAAGACATCTTAGAGATAAAGCTGCTGATGTACTGGAGATGACTTAGAAAAAATCTTATCTCTGTTTCTGTTTTAGGAGCTAGCATTTCTTGAATTAACTTTATCTTTAATGGATCGATCTCTATGCCTTTTAAACTTACCATACATCCCAACAGCTTACATGATGATGCAACAAAATTACATTTTTTCGAATTAAGTCTGACATTGAACTTTGTCAACCTCTCCATAAACTTCTTTAGATCTCTGCAATGTTCTTTAAAAAGTTTCTAATCTAACCACCATATCATCAACATACACTTCCATCTCTTTATGAATCATATCTCTAAAAACTTTTTTCATAGCTCTCCTATATGCTGCACTAGCATTTTTCAACCCAAACGATATTACTTTGTAGCAAATGGTACCCCCTTTGGTGATAAATGCAGTCTTGATCTTATCTTCAATAACTGTCATTGTCTGATTAAATCCTACCATTCCATATGCACAAGTGTAATACTTTTTACCAGCAGCAGAGTTTATCAGAACATCAATATGAGGTAAAGGGAAATCATCCTTTGGAGTTGCCTTATTCAAATCTCTATAGTCAACACACATTCTAACTCTTCCATCTTTTTCAAGACAAGGACAATATTAGCTAACCACTTTAGATAGTCAACTTCTTCTAAAAATCTAGCCTCTATCTGCTTATTAACTTTTTTTTTATCTTTTGAGCCCATTCAGGTCTTAGACGCCTAAATTTCTTCTTTATTAGCCTTATTTTAGGATCAGTTAGAACAAGATGCTCTGCTAATGATCTATTCCTGGCATATCATCATAGCTCAAACAAAGACTATTTTTCATTTTTTTATTATTCTCTTAAGCTCATTTTTTTCTTCAAAAGAAAGACTTTTTGCCAATTGAAGTTCTTTTGGGTGATTTAATATCACTTATATTAAATGGTTCAGTATGAATATAATTTAAGTGTGAAATGCTCATGATATAATCAAGTGTATGCAAAGTGACATTAGAATAAACATCAAACAAGTAAGCAAAATCAAGGGTTATTGCAATAAACTTAGAGAAGAAAGCATCATCAGAAATTACATAGTCAGCATCAAAAACATATTTTTCTAAACATACTACAAGTTTACCATAATTCATAATAAAGTCCTCAACAATAATAGTAGTAAGTGGTGTAAGCTTAATCCCAATGTCCATAGTAGTTGCAGCTTTTAGAACTACAGTTTGGCCTTATTTGAACTTCTTAGATCCTTTGGCAACATCATAGTCTTTTCATACTTCTTCATTTAAATCCTTTTACCTCCCAGATAAAAAAAACCCCTTTTGCAGTTTGACTGCTTGATTTCTAAGCTTCTTCAGGTAGATAACATAATCCATGAGTATGCATTTAATTCTTGAAATCTAAAAACTGAACAATCCTTTGTAGGTTTTTACCCAAACCTATACCAGGCACAAACTTGGACTTCTTCAACATCATAGCTACTTTCAAATCCATATAATCATAAAAATGGTAGCAACTTGAAATCTAAGCAGACCTATGTCAGAATAAACCATAGAACAACCATCTTTAGATTCAACCTCAATAGTAATCACACATCATTCATAAGGAAATTCTATCTTATGGTGGAGAGTTGAAGGAAATCCTCCTAGAGGATAGAACCAAGGTTGTCCTAAAAGCAACCCATAGATAATTGGGATGTCAATGACAACAGATTCAACCACAATTTCAATTAGCCTAGTTTTCATAACGGCCTTAAAAGTACCTTCCACAGCTCTCTTGGACTCATCATAGGCTTTAATCACAACATCAGACTTTATGAGATCTTCCTTTGTCATATTCAGCTTTTTCAAAACTTTGAAAGGACAAATATTGATTGTTGATACATCATCAACCATAAAACACGAGACCATAAAACCTTTCACTTCAGCCTGAATATACAAAGCTCTAATGTTTTCTTCCCAAATCTGTCAAGTCTTTGTCAGAAAAAGAAATCTCCATATTATCTTTGAAACCCACTAACATGACTAACTCTTCAAAAGTAAAATCTGTAAAAATCAGCAGATTCTCAAGAGCTTCATACATAGCATCCCTGTGTTTTTTTTATGCAACTAGTAAATCCCACACACTAGCATTAGTTTTTGTTTGCTGCAACCATTTCAGAATAGCATCCTTTGTATCCTCATGAGACATCTTCTATTTTCCTTCATCTGGCATTGATGATTCATCCTTTTATGGCATAGGAGGATCTGGATAATACTTCCCACTTCTAGTAACATGACTAATAGCAATCTTATCATCACTTGATAGTTCCTATATGTCAGCAAAGTCCAAGTATAAATTATAATTAGTAGAATCTTCTCCTTCCATCAGTTCCTAAAAATTTTGAGGCAAATTTCTTGAATTTTCTCCTACCCAAAGAACATTATCATCCATATAATTAGCATAGCAGTTCATTTCTTCATTATCATCAAATTCATCACCCCATCCACTTGGAATGACTGAATCAAATGGAATATTTGCAAATGTTAGCTTAATGTGCTTCACCAAATAATCAAAATTTCCTGACGGTTCACCTAGAGTATCCCAAACCTATTTATAACTTGGTTGCTCTATAAAAGCGCAGTATAGTGGAACTACTTCTTCAAAAAGAAACTTGGATTACTGGTGGATTTTAAGCAACAACATAATTGAATTAAGGACTTGGCTGATCAAGATTTTGATAATCTTCCCTCCCTACTATTGACTACCTCAAAATGCTTCAACAAAAATTCTTCATTAATACATTCATCTTCCACCATCATCACCTTCTTAACTACTTGTGTAGGCTTAGCTTATTCCGAATTAGGAATCTTGCTTTGGTCAATGAGATCTTGAATTGTATATCTGAGTGTCATACAGTTATTGGTATTATATCCCACTTGCTTATGATACTTGCAGAATTCCTCCGAGTTGTAATTAAGTGAAAGAACATTTGGCAATGGCATTAGTCCCAATGGCTTCAAAATCCTACTTTTACACAATCATTTAAACACTTTAGACAATGGCAAATAAAACTTTAAAAACTACCTTGGATGCCTTATATTTACTAACACAAATGAAGATGTAGCAACAAATGATTTCGGAGCATATAAAGACTGAGTTCCCTTTTTTTGAACTTGTGCAGGTTTTCTAAATCTAGCAATTCATTCGGCTTGAACCCCAGCATAATATAAGTCTGTAAATGATCTCATACTCATGACCCCAATTTCCTATTTGATAGAGTCTTGAGCATTTTCCCATACAATTCTGACTTGATCAATTTCATTATACAAGCAGTTTTTTCTCTAAACCTTGCGATGTAATCAACAAAAGAGTCATTCGATCTTTGAGTCAAACTCTATAAATCTAACAAAGAAACTTCAGTCTGAGTATTGTAAGAATACTACTTAAGAAAATGATTCACAACTTCTTTCTAGTTCTCTTTCACAATATTATCAAGTTAAAGATACCATGTAAGAGCTAAACCTTGCAAAGAAAATGAGAACAAACCCTATATTTGATCATCTGTCAACCCTAGAATATTAGACATCATAGCTTTATAGTGCTGAAGATGTAACTTTGGATCACCAATGCTAGAAAACTTAGTTACTTTGGGCATCTTAAACTTAGGTGGAAGATTAAGATTCCCAAATGCTCACAACTCATCAATGTCAAAACCCGTGGAAGCTTGCTTCACTTGAGTTTGCAACCTTTGAAGTTGTTTAGTAATTTGAGCATTGTTTAGTAATTTTAGCATATTCTTCCATCATTACTTTCTTTTTATCACTAACCGGATTAGTCACGATTGGTGCCTTTCCTTTAGACTATGTTTTCCAAGTCTCATAAGCCTTAATCTTATCCTCAGTTAAGGGTGGAGCATCAACAACTATAACCTTCGCTTCACTAGTCTCTCCTTGATATGGTGGAGGTGGCACTACCCTATAAGAAGGTCTCCCAGTTTCCTTAACAGCTTGTAGTAACTGACCCAAATTATTCTGGATGTATTCATTCACCCTTTCATTAACCAACTTGTTAACTTTTTACATTCTAACAGGCTGTGATGAACCCTTTATTGCAAAGTTGACTAATCTGTCTTTTTCTCTCCTCCAACCAAACTACAGTGATGAGACACTTTGGGGATTACCTATAACAACTACATATGTATTAGAATGTATCCATGCATTGTGATATTGCATGAATGCAAATGTGTATCCAATGTAAACAGTCATAAATATAACACACAAGAGCAAATAGAGTCTCTTCCAATCTTATCTTTCCCATACAAGGCGGTCATTCAATTTCTCTCCTAGGTGGGGCTTACTAGAACACCATTAGGGGATGAACCGGTTCGTGACTCTCAAAAAAGGAAAAATTAACATACAAAGATTATTTATGTTTATATGCATGCTTTCATTTGAACAAAGTGTTGTGGTACTTGAATATATTAAACCATGTAATATTTTGGAGTAAAGATGTGATATCGGGATAACCATATTTAGTTATCAGGATATAACAAACTCGATATTTTAATCTTTATATATCCAAATAAATATTAGATATAGACCACAGATTAGCCTATCATGAACATTGGATTGTATCATAATAAGTTCCAAACTAGTTTATTTGGATATACACGGGCCAAAATTATTGCTCCACAGGATTACATGGGTTAAGATATTAAAGGACCAATGGTAATATGTATATATTATATTTTAATGATTAGATTCAAGTTAACAAAAACATAGGATATCAAAATAACCTTACAAACATGATATCCCCACAACTAGGGTTAGGTTATTAAGATATCTCAAGTTTTCTTTTCAAACAAGACATACCCATTCAGACCTTAAGGTTTTAGCAAATCAGTAAAGCTATCATAACCATAAGAGTCATAATGTTTGAGATATATAACCTAAATGACGTTAACCATTTTGGATTAGAAGGAAGAAACAATATGTAACAAATGTGTCATCATAGACTAACTTGGTTCGCATGGACCTTTCACGTTCAAATGGGTATATAAAGTCTAAATAGGGGTTATCTTGATTTTAGTTAGCATAATATAAGATATATGTGTCACTAAGGACTCAGTTTAGATCAAAACACAACATATAAACACAAACTAGCAAACACATGCAAAATAAGGTACAAACCTAGTGGATGTTTCTAGGGCCACTACATGGGTTAGTCAGGGTAAAAGGCTAAGGGTTCCTTTAGCGAGATGCCCTCTATTATGGACTTGAGTTACATGCCAAGGTCAGAGGGGACTGACATATTTTATAAACTCGAGAGAAAACTACCCCTTTTTAGGACTTGGGTTATAGACTCTGGTCAGATGAGTCTGATAGTATCTCTTGAACTGAGTTAAAGGTAAAGGTGACAATGTCAAACTAATCAACCTATGAGTTGAGTGAAGTCATGGTGAATCATAATTGGACACACCATCGAGATTATTAGGCTTATGCACATGTGAAAAGTGTCGTGATAAAAGTTCATCTATAATAGTATATATAATCAAAAGCAAAGTACAAACATCGGGATCAATATCTCAATCCCCAGTGGAGTCACCACTGTTGATACTAGCGAGACCGACTCGATACTCTTTGGATCACATACCCTTTTCCCTTATTATAGAAAAATAGAGGGTAATGAGGGGAGTACTGAAAGAGCTTAGGGATGGCATAAATTCACTTATAACCATTTACTCAAGTAGGAGAAACACGGAGTCACCGCTCGGGATGCCCCAAGAAATTATCCATTTTAGGGACTTAAGCAAACTCGGATCCCTTGCTTAGAACCGCATTCGCCCATTGGATAAAGCATCAGGTTCAGATGTTGATGTCAATAGGATTAGGCTCTTTTATTCGAAGCATCTCTATGTCATCTGAATATTGAGCATTATTGACCATACTTTATTTGATATGATCCTCATGTGATCCTAGATTTAATTTTTAATTCATTTTTTTGGTAGCCTATTTTAGTATTTTTATTATAAGTTTCTCTACAGAAATCGGATTGAGTTGATTCAAGATGGACTAGAAAGATAAGAGAAATATCTAAACTTTTGATGAAGATGATGATAATTCAGAATTGAAGTTTTAAGAAACCTAAAGGATATTTGCTTTTATCTTTGTGTTCTTGTGTAGAATACATGCTTTAAGGAACATTCAAGTAGATTGATCACCTTCTTGTGGAGTGTTTCGAAATTGGAATTCAGAAACAAGTTTTCTTTATTCTAATTCTTTGATCATCTAAGTAATCTGATTTCTAGCCTTTTCTTAGGG
>CATIWM010112952.1:0-20943 GCA_949671775.1 Mallotus repandus | reverse complement strand
TTGGAAAAAGATTATGACAGGGCTGTGTGCGTATGGGGATCCATGAATTATAAAAAAAAAATTGAATCACAAGTAATTCAGAAGTACATCGTTGTCCAGAAGAAAATATTATGCTATTAAGATTTTGTAAATACTATAAGTACATTGTTGTCCAGAAGAAAATATTATGCTATTAAGATTTTGTAAATACTATAATTTCATTATTGTCCAAAAGAAAACACTATGATTATGGAAATGTTGTGTGCGTTATGGAATCCCTTTGATAAGTCGTATAAAGGCTAAAGAAATATGTAGTACAAGATTACTATACTACTATGACTATGTACATACTATTAATTATAGTTAAATATTGAATGGATTGATAATTGATAATATTACATGTTTGAATGTGTTATATTTCATAGAATATTATTTTATTCATTTGCTGAGTTGCAGGCTCACTCCTCTGCAATATTTTTCAGGATTAGAAGAATTGTAATCGTCTTGAAGAAACATTTGCATAAATTACACTAGCATTGTGTTAGGTGGGTTAGCAGGAGGTCGTCCTCAGTTTTTCTTGAACGTGACATGCCTAGTGAATTTTAATATCTTGTATTAAGGTTGGCAAATTGTATGTGTATAATATAAGAAAATGTGAATTACTTGATGTTGTAAGCTAAAGTTAGTTATTTAATGGATATGTTATGTATTAGTCACATACATACAATGTATGCTTGACATCCTTAACAAGTGTCACATTATTTGTATCATTAATAATGTTAGACTGATCTCTTCCATAATTTTCAATAACTGCTCGAATCCTATTAGTTCCCTTACTCATATATTTAAATAAATATTTAATCATCATGGTTCAACAACAATATTCAACACAAATATGAGCATCATATTTCCATAACAAATCAACATTATGAGGAACTACAAAGCGATTATCTAGCTTCACATTATTTTTTATTACATATCTACCATTATTGCATCATTTGTATATAGTAAAACCATTTGAATCAATAATTGTTCCTGTTTGATATTTTTTAGGATAATATTTTGTACACTTATTATTTTTCATGCAAAAAGATAAAGGGTTACTAAAACCACATGGACCGTGGATCCTGAATTTTAAAACTAAATGATAGGCTTCGGTATCTGTTTTTAAGCATGGAAGTTTAGCTGATATTATCAAATCAATAACGGTCGAAGTTCTTGGTTTATTAACATCTTCAAGCTAAACCAAACAGTGAACATGAGGTAAACCCCTTTTTTGAAACTCTATTGTATATATCAACACAATTGTTTTTCCAAAATGATTATTTTTTTTAATGTCATCAATTAAAAGAGTTAATATAATTTTAAAAACATGACTAATTACATCAAGCCTGTCTTCTGGTTTCTGATCAATGATGTAGTCTAACATTCGCTGGATTTCTGGCCATAGAGGATTGCATGTAAATGTTATAAAAAGATTAGGATGACTAAAAAATTTACAACTAGCCATAGCATCATGATAGTGTTCGATCATGTATCGTGGACCACTAGTATAGCTAGAAGGTAAAATGATAATAAATTTCCAATACAACTTGAAATTCGAATACAACTTGAAATTCGAATACAACTATTAACAACATTTTTAATTCCACTGTAAATCTCTTATCTAAATTCTTTTTTATTACGTCTAATAAAATCTAACCGTTCTTCTTCAACACATGAAAATGCATCTACTATGAATTATTGAAATAGATGACTGCCCCTTGTTAGAGGCATTGAATTATTTAAATTAACATATTCAATATCAATTCTATAGCCTTCTTCACCATAAGGAAATAAAATAGGGTATTGCATTGCCATTAGACTTGGATGCAGGACGCTTATGCATTTTAAATATCCAGATTTATACTCAACAATAATGTTACAATTTTTATCATAGACTCCATAATCACCAATAACCAAACCAGCAATTTCAGAAGATGAAGGAATAGAGTACTGCAAACTATCATTTGTTCTTTTAACTAGTAGTTTTAACCTAACCAGCAGCAATTCATTTTCATTGAATCTATCTCTAGCAGATCAAAATGATTTTGCAATTACATTTATACCATCAAACATTTTCATCAATCCTTCAACAATTAAACTGTTTACATTTTTTAAGGACTCATCATCTAAGAATGAAGACATGCGATTAGATAATTCATTCTTCGTATCATATATATATATATATGTATATAACTGAGCAAATTTTGGCTTCTCACCATCAGGTGGGAGTAATGAACCCATCAAATGATGATTCTGAGCACATATTCTAAATATGTAAGGACCATGTCGCTTGTTTATGTCATAATCAATTTTTCCTCCCATTGATGTAAAAGAAAACATTGAATTATATAATCTTATGTTTTCCCTAAATTTATTCAACAACAAACTACCATTATGTGTTAATAAGGTATCAAGAAATGGTTGAGTTGGAGGCAAAACGGGCAATTTAATAGTGCCTCTTCTGCAACAATTCATATAAATTTTTGAATTACCATCTGTTTTATCCCTAACGCACTCTGCCAACGAATACAAAGCACCATAGAATTTACAGTGGTTGCCAGGCATTCCAATGTCAAACTTTTGTAAGTAATGACCTAAAAAAATAATATCATGAACTGACAAAGTGCGAAAAAAAAATTTTTGTAATAAAAAATATATATATTTTTTAAAAAAATAAACGTGAAGTATATACAGTTATTTCAATGCTTTGTACTCTGGATAGGCTCATCTGGTCGTATAGTGTGTTGTTGTTGATCTAAAGTGGATGAAAGCGATTGTTTTCATTTGTTAGATAACCGTGAATTTTTTGGTAATTTATAATGACCTGTGACATTTTTTTAAATATATTAAAAGGTAATTTTTTTAATGTTAAAAGGTTTTTTAAAGGACATGAGATAATATACTTGTAATTGGGACATCAACAAATTCTTGCCTTTCAAATGCATGAGCAGTCTAAAAGCCTAAACTGCGCTGGGACACATGTCTAGTAGACATAAGAATCGCTAGTTTGTTTAAAATAGTGTTAGTATTTAACGGCAATTTTGTTTACTCAGTTATTAAAATCCGTTAAAAATCAATCTAATTTACCTGGGTGACAATCGACAACAGATATGTTAATATCGAATAGACCATCGCCGCCTAATGAATGTTGGGTTTGTTCAGCCATAGACAAAGTTAATAATAACAAACTAAAAAATAAAAGAAAATGAATCTATGTTTGACCAAACAATTTTTTTTAAACTTAAAAAAGTAATGAAATAATATTTAAAATGCAAATGTATATTGCCAATTATAAATACATAATTTAAAACTAAAATAGTAATTTAAAATAAAGTTTTAAAAAATGAAGAAAAAAAACCTGGATGGCGAAACAAACAGCTAGGAAAATAGGCAGTGGTCAAAAAAGCACAAAGCTCTGCAACACAGACAAAAGGAAATCTGTTAAAAAATAACATAATTTATTGCGAAGAAAATTAACAACATAAATGTTAACAAAATTAAAAAAGCAGAAACAAAACCTGGATTGAGAAATAAACGGCAAGGAGATTGGATAGAGAGCAAAAAATACAAGGCTCTGCAACATACACAACATGAGCAAATTATATATAGTTGGCATGTTTTAAATGATATGGGTGAATAGAAAAATACAAAAGAAACAAATTTAAAATAACAAACACTAATGTGCAATAAAAGGGAAATTAGATATTATAAATTTTAAGAAGTAACAAATTATACATGCATTAATCATTTCATTAAAAAAAGACATTAAGAAATTTAAAAAAAAAATACCATTAAGATGTAGAACAAAAAAATAAAATAATAAATATATAAATCATGTCCTATTAAATAAACAACTATAAATGCATAAATTATGTCCAATCAAATAATAAGTATGATAAAGTGAGGTCAATCTGATTTTTTTTTTTAATAAACTATTTTTTTCGATTTTTATACTTTTCACAATTTCTTATTATAGCCCTATATTCTGTCCAAACTATACTCAGTAACCATATTAAGTTTGATGGCATTAAAAAAATGAATAATTTAAACAAAACATCTGAAAGAAATGTTAGGCATTCAAACCTAAAAAACAACATAAACATGTAGACAAATATCTAAACACAACAAATAATATAAAGGAAAAAAAAATTCCAACGACAAAAAGGAAAAAAAGGCTTTAAAAGATGCATAACAACATAGGTAAGGAAAAAAAAAAGCTAATATAACATGAAATAGAAAAACTCAAAAGAATAGTAAATGGGCTTACCAACTAAATGCAGAAAAATAAAGAGATGAAAGAGAAGTAAATTAAACACTTAATGCACATAGATTGCATTTGTTATGTATGCATTATAAGCAATGAGGCAATATGACAAATTATCACAGTCAACATTAAGCAAAGGGCACTAAAGAATTAAAATATAGCAGATATCAAAAGAGATCACACCATCAATTAAAAATTATTTTTTATTTATCCAATTTAAGTAATCATACCAATTCTGGAAAGATAATGATTACTTTGCATAAAAAAAGATTTTTTAAAGCAAAGTGGACTCAACTGTGGAGCACATTAATTTACTTCTTAATTTATTATATCGAAATTCTATTTATTTTGCTTCTTAATTTTTTATATCAAAATTTCATTTTTAAAAAGCTATAGCTATATATTGCATTAAAAATTTATGTGGCAACTAAAAAAGAAATTAAAAAATTTTATTTATTCATTTTTTCTCGTTGGTAAAAAAAAGGGTAGCCATCTATTTTTATTTATATTTTTTTTATTTTTAGCCATCTATTATATGAGTTTATTTTAAACTTTAGTTTATATTTAATTAAATAATTAGATTAAAATAAGATAAAAATTTAATAAGTAGTGCCCTTTGTCTGGGAAAAACCATAAAAACGGCACCATTTTGCAAATATTTTTCAAGGTTTAGACTCACTAACTAAATGCAGAAAAATAAAAAGATCAAAGAGAAATCAAAAGAGATCACACCATCGATTAAAAAACTCCTTTTTATTTATCCAATGAAAGTAATCAATAACAATTCTGGTAAGGTAATGATTACTTTGCATAAAATTTTTTTTTTTTTTTTTGGGAAAGAAGGCTTACTGTTTATACTCCATCATCCAGGCAATTGCTGACTAGATGAGGTCCATGAACATGTTTATCAACACAAACTAACGATGTGGTTTGGTCGGACTGGGACTGGTCCTTCGAGATCCCACATCGTTATCATAAAAAGATTTATTGAAGTAAAATATAATCCAAAAGATAATGCAGGAATCAATTCAATTCACAACTTTATTCCATGAGATATTCAATGAATAGAAAACAACAACACGTGGACTCAACTGTAGCATTTGGGTCTTGGCACTAACGAAACATACGGTGTCGTTTATGTTAAAAGTTCATTCCTTTATATCATAAAAAAAAATGGTACCGTTTTCATTGGTGGCAAAATTGAAATTTGTTCGTTATAAATACAGTACTGTTTTCATTAATTGTAAAATTGAAATTTTATTAAAATTACATGAATTTCACTGTTCATTCGTGTCCTGCTATATATCTTACGAGGAAGTTCACTCGCGCTTCGCCGTGGGCCTCATTTATATTTATAATTTAAATTAATTAATTAGATTAATTTAGCTAGTAAATTGGAGGAAATGAAAAAAAACGACATGTTTGAGTTAAAGACATTGATATTTTTACATATATATGATGCAAACAGTTACATTGGTGAAAAGGGTAACTCTGTAGAGATTTTTAATTGACATGAAAATGAAAATTCATTGATAAGGAGAATAAATCATTCGACTTATACCAGGAGAATTTCTAAAAATACTAAAACTGGAAATCCCCACTCATTTGATTGCAGTGAGAGATAAGAAATAGGTATTCTTTATTGTATATTCTATCACCTATTGGTCTAAAAAAAATACATTATTAATTTTATGAAACATAATTTGGAAGAAACATGCTTGCAAATTTATTTTTTCTGTGATATTTGCTTATAGCTTGGAAAGACATAGAATTGTTAACACCTATTTGAAATGATTTACCAATATTATTAACACTCAAAAAAAATCACAAATTCATACAAAAAAAAATTCACAAATTATGCTTCTTAAGATAGAAAAAGAAAGAAAAAAAGGGAAAAAGTGCAAATACACCTTTAATGTTTTGTCTTATTCTTACATTAGTTATTTATATTTTTTGAGGTATAAATAAACTCTTATTATTTTAGAAACGGTATATTTGACTACCTCTTATAAATGACATTAATTTTTACTGTTAGTAAGATCCGTTGTGCTTGACATGCATAAAAATATGACACAAAGGTGCATTTTTGGCTCTAATGTTTATACTAAGAATCATATTTAGCCTTAAAGAAAATTTAAAAATATTTAAACTCTTCATTTAATAAAAATGTTAAAGTAAAATTTATCTTTCATTCTTATAGAATTTATTAATGCTAATATAACATTAAAAAAAATTACCTATAATTTTTATGCAAAGTTACTTTTTTTTAAAAAAATTGTATACGTGGATATCCCATTTTAAAATATTTAAACTAAATATTTTTATATAAGATGAGATCGAATTTTTAATTATAAAAAATAGAATTTGATGAATTCATACAATTTTTAAAAATATTTGCATAAGAATTATAGCAGTGGCATAAAACGTAAATAAAGCAAAATCGGAGTCCTTTTAAATTACCTGAAGTGGCATGGAACGTCAATAAAGCAAAACCGGAGCCCTTTAAATGTACTGTAGCGCATTTCATAATACGACGTCGTTTTAATTTAGGGTTGAATAGGTAGTGGTAGCAATTTTGTAAATTGAGCAAAGAAAAAGATGGTGGCAATTTTGTAAATAAGATCAAATCAAGGGTCTCTTATTAGTTTGTTGATAGAACAGTGAAATTGATATTTAGGTTTATATATATAAATAGATATATTGTATTGATACAAATGAATTTAAAATCGTTGGATTCATTTTTATTTTATTACAATTATTGATTTTTTTTTTTTACTAATACTTGTCAATTGTACCAATCACTACAATTGAATTAACAATAATCTAACGGTTCTAAATTCATTTATATTGATACAAATGGTTGTACTGTAGAATGACTCTATCGATATAATAAGCCAAATTCATGGATGTTTTAGTAATTATACCAACGTTTACGGTAGAGGATCCTGCTCGAGTCGGGGCAAGTATGTTTGACTGATAATGGGTTGGGTCTTGGGGGGCCTTTGTAGAAGAGAAGAGGCCCACTTTGAAATGGCAAGGATCGTGATGTTGGATTGTTGTGGTGGATGGTGGATGTGGTCGATGCAGCTTGATGTGGCTGCCAATCGAACACGATGTTCAAAAAGGAACATACTTTTTTCTTAAGAATTTGTTACTACAAAGAAACCCAGACGCTATATTTAATCAGTAACTTAAGAAAGGCAAAATCCTGGTAACTTGCAAGGATAGAAATGGAGATGTCATCCAGAGCTGCCACTTCTTTGACATGGACCTACTCCGTTTCTCCTCCTTCCCTTCACATTCCCCAATCTTTCTCTGTCAGTACCCTTCACTGTTATTTCTCTTTTTTTTTAAAAGAATTTTATGTTCTTTCTTTTGTTTATGCAATGGTAATCTTGTTTTGCATTGTAGAGGCATGATACTAGGAGATTGAGTGTTTCTTGTGCTTCTGACAAAACCCAAAAGGTGTGCTCTTCTTCTTTTTCTTCTTCATACTTTGCTTCCCCCTCAATGTCTCTTATGGCTTTGCTTTGCATATTGTGGTTTTTATAGATTAATCTATTATTAAACCACTTAAACATTGAGAGGGCATTGTAATGATAATGGCATCACTCATGTTTTATTGTTTTAGCAATGGCTTATTCACAGAGGGCATGTACATTACTTTACTTTAAAAAACATTTATGTGCTTGTAAAATGTACTTGACTATTGTTGGCAATTGCAATTGTGAAGACTGGGATTCAGCATCTTCAACTTGTTCAAGTTGGCTACTTGCTCTATATTATCATTCTTGGCATTCAGTAGAACTATTTTTTGGTGCTAAATTTTCCTGATGTTTGAATTTGAGCAATTTAAGACTCCTCACTGCGCTGGCTTCTTATCTAACTAAAGTTAAATATTTTGTTTGCATAAGACCATAGCTGAGGTATGTGCTTCAGTTCTTGGAACATTTTTTCTGTTAACTGGTACACAAGCATTGGCTGATAATTGCCAGCAGGGATGACAGGCTGATAGTGTGTGCTTTTCTTATTTAAGAAGTTGCAAAGCACCTAGCATTTTCATCTAGGATAGGTTTATTCCTTGGATAGCGTGTTTGACTCTATATGTATGTTGCTGTAGGCAAATCAAATGACTGTATCAGTAACAGGAGCTACAGGTTTTATAGGTCGAAGATTGGTGCAAAGACTGCATGCAGGTTTTCTCCATACTACTGTAATTCTTTAAAACAAAAGGTCTACACTTACTTTGTTTTTGAGCATATGTAATATGTTGTACTCATTTAAATATATCCTAATTCAAGTCATTGTTTTTGTTTGAGACTTGCAACGTTTTTGTCCACATCTCCATGACATGCTGCAGTTAGTATTATACACATATGTTCTGTTGCAGCATTCATTCATTCTTTGCTATAGTTGGCTTCTTTTCTACATAACTTCTATACTACTTTATAATTTGATTTTCCAGGACCTAATGTTGTTTATGATGAGAATGAATTTGCTAGATGCACAGTTCAAATTTACTGCACACTTGTTTTCCATTTCACCAAAATTGTACCAAAACATGTTGCTTGTGAAATCTACATTACCTTTCCTGATTTAGTTAAATTTGTTGATGGTCCTCTACATTAATTGGCCTATATAGAGCTTAGCTTTTCTATTGTTCAAATTTGATTTGCTTTATTTCCTGTAAAGTGCCAACTGAAATGAGCTGAGATAGATTCTTTTTTGATTTGCTTTAACTGCAGATAACCATAATATTCATGTCTTGACACGTTCCAAGTCTAAGGCAGAGTTAATATTTCCGGGTAAGAAGGTAATGAATGCTCTTGGTTTTCTGCATTTCTGTCTGGAAGTCATAATTTTTATAAAATTTTACTGATAAAAAGGAGCTGTGTGAGAGTGTAAATATAAGTGGATGCAATTCCTTTTTTCAATTAAAGAAACATACCTTTCTAAAAGAAAAAAAAAAAAAATATATATATATATATATATGTATATACACGTTAGATTTCTATTTTTCTTTCTTTTTTCAAACCTTGGCTTGCTCTATTGTGATTTTTAAATAAAAAACTAGCACTTCTCATGTAATTCTTGAACTTTTTCTTTTAATTTGTTTTTTCCTTCTACATGTTTGAAATTGTAGGCAAGGACTTCCCCAAAATCATAATTGCAGATGAGCCAGAGTGGAAAAAATGCATTCAAGGTTCAAATGCTGTTGTAAATTTGGCTGGAATGCCCATAAGTACAAGATGGTCATCTGAGGTCAGTGTTGTGGCTTGTTGAGTTGACTAGTTGTTCCTACTTTAATGCTTAATCAGGCTATTAAGGTGCCACTCTTGCATGAGACATTAAAATGTCACACTTTTCTGTTGGGTGTTAGATGCACATAGTAGCTTGGGCATGGGTTCTGTTGCACTTTAAATGCTGAACCAAGATGCGTCTTTCATTCGATGCAGATTTCATAGGTTCAATTCTGTTAGGAATTATATTTCACAAGAGTACACAATTAACAGTACATGATGTAGAATGTATGTTTGTGATAGTGCATCTTTCTGAATGAGTACCATTTTATGTTATTCTTCAATTTGGCATCGGTTGTCAGTCAAACATATTATCATCTTATTCTCATAGATGAAACATCTCCCTTGAAGGATTATAGAATCTCTTTATGTATTGCAGATAAAGAAAGAGATCAAGCAAAGCAGGGTTAGGGTCACCTCAAAGGTAAGGAATTATTTCCCTTGCAACTCTCTTGGAAGGTTCCCCTTCTTGCCCTGAAAAGAGTGTTACTAATTCAAAACATGAATGAGTGGGTGGTTTGTCTAATTTTTATTCATCTAGCCTTTTTAAATGATTTTGAAGGTCGTAGATCTGATAAATGATTCACCAGAAGGACTTCGGCCTACTGTCCTTGTCAGTGCCACAGCTGTCGGATACTATGGTTTGTAGTAATGCAGTTTCCGTCTCATGTTTTCACTTACAGTTATTGTTTTAGGTTTCATTTGCATTTTCTTACCCCCTAATCTGTATGCTTGTCCTTGGAGATTTTATTAATTCATCCCCATATGTTTTTTCTTTCAATTCATTTAGTATTTTGTGTGATTGAACCGGAACTATGAAACTTAAAAGTAAGAGGAGATCATGATACATCTTCTTCTTGATATGGAGATTATAGTATTTAATTTACTCAACTAGCAATGTTAATAACATATCTAATTTTGCTTTCTTTCATTTTCTTTTTCTCCCTATGCCCTTCCCCACTCTTCAGGCAGTAGTGAAACACAAATATTTGATGAGCGCAGTCCATCTGGAAATGACTACTTGGCTGAGGTAATTTAGACATGATTCAGTGCCTATGGTCTAGATATTCAATTTTTATAGAATGCTTGAAGTCAATGTCTTGAACAGTTTGCTGTGTTATGTGCATGACAATAAGTTAATACCTTTTACATCTGTCGTTTGGCAATTTTATATGAAGACACAATTGCAATGACTTTAGAAAATTACCTACTGATGGATTCTTATCCATCAAGGGAAAATAGATTTGCTAGCTTCAACATGTCCATGCACATGTATTTACCACACAAAATGTTATCATGGAGTTTTTGTGTCATGGAGTATCTGTTGAGTACCATTGATTATTATGTTTTCTTCATATAGATTGACCACATTCACCTTCAAACTAATGTGTCATATGACATATCCATAATTTGACAATTTGGTTTCTAATTTTTTGAATAAAAAATTCATTCTGAAGAGTTAGGTTGATACAGCACCTTTCGGTATCCAGTTAAATTCTCTCATGAATTTACTAGCTTAGCCTTACAAAAATCTAAGCAGGATGAACTGTATCCTGGGATGAATATTGATGCATCCACATGAATCTACTAGATTCCTTTCCTAACAATGTTACTTGACTGGAAGAAAAAATTATCAATCAAGCTTGTAGTGGTAGTGTTCATGTTTAGTCTAGGCTTGTCTCATCTGACATAAGCATTGCTAATATGTGGGCATTACCTTGCTGCGGCGGCCAAACAGCTAAAACATCTGCGAAATCATTGTATTTAACTTGTGTGGGAAGGCAAGGTCAACTAATGAAGGCTTTTTTGCACTTCATAATATCTGTACATTTGAAAATGAAACTGCCCGGTAAACCAGTTCATCATGATATAGGCCAATATTTTGAAATGCCATCTACTTGGCTCTCATGCGTCTTTCTGTTAACCGAGTTTATAAAGTAAAATGCAGCACACTCTAACCATGTTTCAGACATGAAATTCAATAATTCCTTTTTGACTTAAACTAGCATTCTGATCATTTCAGGTATGTAGAGAATGGGAAGCAACAGCCACGAAAGTAAACAAGGATGTAAGATTAGCACTTATTCGCATTGGTGTCGTTCTGGGTAAAGATGGGGGTGCCTTAGGTACATGGTCAACTTTTCTAGTCTTTCACTTCTATTCTGTATGATGTGAGAGAAAGGAGAAGTTGTTGTTGATTTTAGCCTTCTACTTGCAGCTACTTCATACCATCAATTTCCAAATAAAATAAAAGGATGATTTCTAAATGTTATATGATCAATTCCAGTTCATTGTCAATGGATATACTGAGCTAGAGTAAAATCATGGGTTCGCTTGGTGACACTAAAATCCTTTGAGGCTTTGCTACAACTCATGAATCATTATTAATCTTCCAAATATATGTATATTATTATTTATTTAATTTTTACCATATTAAAATTCTTGTAAAAAGATTCATATATCATTTATTAAAACATGCATTATATAAAAATACAACACAATCAATTTACGATTTCTGGATTTCTACATTTATTTTATATGTATGTGTGTGTACACTAAATTTATGTTTACAGGGTTCTGAGTGTCGAGAACACTTATGGCCATGGGGCGCCCATCCCCACCCATGGTGGAAGGAAACAGGGATTCCCCATCCCATTTGGGCAGTATTCCTTATATCCAAGAAGGAGAGAAAAAAATACATTACAAGGACTAAAGTGTTCTATGGTGTTGAAACTCAAAGACTAAAGGCAAATCTCAAAACTCAAGGAAATTTTTTATAGTATTATAGCTTAATCCCTGAAGTTCCGCTGTAATAAAGGATTAATTTACAAGACTAAAAAGTGCATACCCTGAAGGGACTCAGATGTGTTCTGTGCAAAACCTTTCAGCTTGTGTCTTGAATTTGTTCAGTCACCTGGACAAACCCTTTATATGTTTAACAACATAGATAGATTACATGCAGGTCAGAATGACAAGATAAACAAATCTGTCTTAACATACTCCTTGATAGGTTGCTATGCAGCTATTGGCACTTACATTTTTGCTCCTGTTCAGCTAAAATGATCCCTCTGTTCATGATGTTTGCTGGTGGACCTTTGGGCTCTGGACGACAATGGTATGTTACTGTTACTATTAACTCTTTATTTCTCTCTCAATGGCACTGTGCTTCCCAATTAAAATTTCCATAACATAAATGTTTGGACTTCAACATTCAGAAAAAGTACATTAAAGTTGTGATATGTTCAAAAAGGTATGTCAACAAGGTCTTAGTTGTTTATCCTATATCTCTTCTTTTGTACTAGCCTCTTTTACTTTTTTTTTTGTTCTTTTTCCAGCTTTGGTTTTTTTTAAGTAAATTTTGTCTTGTTTCAAAGATAAGCAATCAGTGCAGTGACCAAAATAACTTCTAAAATTTTGATACGTCCAAGTATTTATATATACACTCTGATGACAAAAAATAAATCTGATATTTACACTGCTCGGCTCCTGTCATGCTATAAATAAAACAACTCTCCCAGCGCAGCAAAATAGTTCTGCATATAATATTTCTGCTTCGTCACTGTTATTCCCCTATTTTTCCTTTATATCCTCGTGGCATATTTTATTATGACTAACTATCAGGGCCCATCCTGTCCGAGGTCTTCCAAAGTCCTGTCACAAAGCTTTCCTGCTTCTCTGTATGATGTTCTTGTTCATATGCAGGTTTTCCTGGATTCACTTGGATGACATAGTGAACTTAATCTACGAAGCATTATTGAATCCATCATACAAAGGTATTTTTCTTTCAACTAATGAAGGGTTTAGTACAGATTGTAATTCATGCAAATTTTTAATGCTCAATTCCTTCCTGCAACAACTTTCAGTTAATCTTTCTCCCCTTCTCTGGCTGCTGAAGTGGCACTTCAGTCTTTTGCAAATTTCTGCTGTCTGTCACTGGTTCAAATATTCAACTCTTTTATGGTGAAAGCATTACCTAGTAGTTCTTAGCCTAGCACTGAGAAGAAATGGAGGAAAAGGGCAGGAAGAAGAATATAAATGCACTACACACACATAACAAAATGAAGGGAATAGTGTGTCCTGATTAACCTCCATTTCCTCCAATATGCTAATTCCCTCGTTAGAAGAAAAGGAAGAGAAAATAGTTTACTATCTTTCATGATTTAATCCTTCTTTTGTTTGGTGTGGCCTTACGCGCCACTTGGATTTGTGACTTCAGCTAATTGTACTCGCCATGAATGATTTGAACATCAGGAGTCATCAATGGAACTGCACCAAATCCTGTTCGATTGGCCGAGATGTGTGAGCAACTAGGAAATGTCCTTGGACGACCTTCGTGGCTGCCTGTACCTGACTTTGCCCTCAAAGCAGTCCTTGGAGAAGGTGCTTCTGTGGTAAGAGCATAATACTTCTTTCCTCCAAATTAGTGTTGTTCCATCACATTACATGCTGCTGAGTCTAATTTATCGAGTTCCATCACAGGTTTTGGACGGACAAAAGGTTCTTCCTAAAAGAGCCAAGGAGTTGGGTTTCCAATTTAAGTATCCTTACGTGAAAGATGCACTTAAAACCATTCTTTAAAATGAGAGGGTATTTGTACATTGTTCATTCTTTTAGTTGAGGATGTAGAATGTAGCCACAAGAGTGACTTATTATTTGCACATAAGCTGTATGTTCGTGGATAAGCTCATCTTCTACAATGTTTGAACTATTGATGTTAAAAATAACATTTAAAAGGGTGATCTTCAATGTTTATACAGTAGCATTCAAACTAGTTAGAGAATATATTTATATGTTCTCCTTTCTAATGTACCAAAAAAAAAAATGAAGCATATATATTTATTTATATATAGATATGTACATATGGATCCCAAGGCACAATAATTCCTACCTACAACTGTTTGAAGGTTAATGCAAGCTCATACTCAATTTGGTAAAGGGCTTCTCTATTACATTGCTAAAAAGATTCTTATTACCATGTTCCTTTTAAATAATAAGAACGAAAAAATAAATAAATAATGATATTCTCCTCTATATGCGCTATGCACTTCATCTTCTCCTTTTAAAAAATACCACTTTTTGTTCTTCACTTTACAAGACGTTCAGCAAATGGTTCATTAAGAATTTTGTTAGTATAAAAAAATAGGTTAAAAAATTTGCTGTATCCATTCATTTTGAATAAATTGCTTTTGAATTTTAAACATGAGGTACTAATTTTGCTTTTTAGCCTTCTTACACTCTACTAATGAAAACTTAAACGGTAGTTACAGGCAGAGATGAAAGATGTTATTTTTGAAAACAGAGAGACCAAAGTGCATAATAATACGAATTTCAAAGGGCATTATATGTAAGGGTGTAATCGAGCCGAACTTTTAAAAGTTTAAGTTTGGCTCGTTTAAAAATTAATTAACTCGAGCCGAATTTGAGCTTATTAAATTTTCAAAAGTCTGGCTCAAACTCAGTTTGAATTCGTGTTTGACGAACTTGCGAGTTCAACATATAATATATATAATTTCTTATTATACTTAATAATTTAGACTTTATTTACTTACTATTAAATTAATATTATTTAATATTATATTTACTTCATAATTAAAATTTTATTCACTAAATATAAATACTAAATTTACTTCAAAACTACAAAATTTACCATTAAATTAAAAATATATTTAATAACATTTATTTAATTAATATTATAATGTTTATTTAATTAATATTAATGTTTAATAATTTAAATTATATTTACTTAATGGAAATTTTGATATTAATATTAATTTATACAAAAATTGTATAATTTTATTATTAATATCTAATTTTTATTATAAAATTTAATAATTTTATTAAAAATATAAATTTTTTACTAGAATTAAAAACTTTAATTGTATTATGTTATACTTACTTAATGCTATATTTTATAGTAATATTATTTCACATCAAAACTATATAATTATTATTATAAATATATAATTTCTATTATATTTAGTAATTTAAATTATATATGATTTTTATTATGAGTATATGATTTTTATTTAATACTACTGCCTAATACTAAAATTTAAATTAACAAATTAGTATATGAGCTTGTTCGCGAGCTCGTTTACAAGTCTGTTCGCAAATTCATTCACAAGTCTGTTTTGTGAGCCTACAAACGAGTCTGTTCGCAAACTTAAACAAGCTAAACTTAAAGAAGTTCAAACTCGACTCGTTTAGCTTATGAGCCTCAAAATAAAGTTTGATCTCAGCTCATTTTATTCAACAAACTCAAACGAATTTTTTTCGAGTCGAACTCCAAACAAATCACGAAAAGTTACACCCCTAATTAAACGTATAAAATTAACATGCAGAATGCGTATGCTGATACAGACATACAGCACATTGTCCGATCACGCATTGTCAAAAACTAGAATTATCAACTACTACACAAACAAGTGGATGAGATCCCTCAAGTGATCTCACAAATTTTCAAGTAGGAGATGGGATGGCTTGTTCAAGCCGGGAAAATGGCTGAATTTGCCCATGATGTGAAAAGAATACCTCTGAATCCTAAGAATGAAAAATATAGGGGTGATGTAAAAAGAATACCACCGAATCTCAAAATTGAAAAAATGTAAGGATTATCATCTTTGGTTCTCAAAATCTGTTAAGAACACCTAAACACCACTGTGCTATGCCAGACCAAATCACTACTTGCCAGCCATATCAACACTTTTCTCGGACCCCATGATTCAGAGGTGGGATCTCTAAAATTAGTCTCTCAATATATTTCCAGAAAGTAGACCCCAAATTGTCAAACTCTCAACACTTCATCAACCAAACTTTTCATGTAAAACTTGTCAATGATTAAAAATAAATAGCTCCTAAAGCCTGGCAGCATTATAGTGTCGGTCGAAATTCTGTGCCAATAGTTTCCTTTCAAACTAGAAAACTTCTTGTTTTCATGATTGGTGGTGCAATGATCGACTAGTAAAAGAATGGCATCCCTTTTTAGGTTAAATTCTAGATTTAATGGAATTTTTATGTCTGGCTTAAGTCATTAAAATTCTTCAGGAACATGTTCATCTTGATGTAGTGTGAATGTACACAGCAGAAAGAACAATTACAAATGAAGCATGGAGCTTTGACAATCATGTCAAACAAGGGTATCCTAATCCTTGCTTCTTAACAGAAGCTAGTTATCTTTGGACAATACACCATAGGATCAACATGTAAACCTATTGTTTTTACCTGATCCATCAAGGACAGGCCAAGCATGATAAGTTCATGCGACTAATTGCCAGACAGAACAGTCAACCCTTTAATGAGTACTTTTTTCCTGTGAATGGCTGAAACTTTGGCTCCTCTTTCTTTTGGTTTTCATCTTGTTTTGTTTCATTTGCAGCTCCCTGCATCAAGAAACAATTTGGTTAGCATTTTATTTTCAACTCTTGTTCGTAATTAGATGGGCCATAGAATAATTTAGCTCAAAATTATGGTTGGGAAAAAACACAAAAATACCTTCTGTGTATCCTTTGGTGCACGGCTGACATTTGAACCAAACACAAGTTTCCCTTGAGACTGGCGTGCACTATCTTGTGAACTAGATTCCACAGAAGGTTGCCCCCAACCATTGGGGACAGCAGCTTGCTTGTCTTTGGACCCTTGTGATGAAACTGGCAAAGGTTGTTGCTTCAAAGGTTTCCCATCTAGGCGTCTTGCTACTCCCGTAAATGGATTAAATTTTGGTTCAGTCTCTTCAGGGACCTCTTCCACTGTGAAAGCAGAGTGATAGTTTGAATCAAAATACAAATACCAAAAAGGATAGGAACTTCCAAACTTGCCGATCAAAAATTCAAGGCCAGACTTAAATTCATGTACAATCTCTGTACTTCCTCTTTTTATTAACAAAATAAAAATAGAAAATTGGAAGATCTTTTTTTTTTCTCTTCAAACCAGGAGAAATCAATTAATGGTACATCAATAAATCAGCTATGTTGTAGAAGTAACCATTCCTCTTCCTCATAAATGCCCCAACCATACTCTGCAGGATTCAAATTTGGAACCCAAACCCTTACCCCTCAGCTGTTCCCTTAGAGACAAAAACAAGAAAAACTTTGACGATCATTCTATGCTTTTCTGGCCAACAGTGAAGGCACAAAAGATTTAGAATGATAGGCAGTGTAACAAAGTAAAGAAGAATAAAAAGTTCACAATCTAAGGAATATGTAAGAAATAATAAATTACACACCAGAAAAAAATATCATGGAGGAGTACAGCGCCAGTAAGTTTACATTGCACAGTTTAAATTAAAATAGAGCATGTAAGAAACAGACATAAATGACAGAAAATAAATACAGAGAAAAACATACCTTTAGATCCTGCCTTGTTTAGAGGAATAGATGGAGTAGGTCTTTCTGGTTCCTTGTAATCTAGGGGAGGTGCAAAGTCCACCTCACAGTCTGTCTCAATGATACTTATTGCATTTGAAGGCTTTGTTTCAATAATATCTATGTAATACTTTTTGTTGTTATACGCAACCATAATACTATCTCCAGTGGTTAGGCAGGAATAATTCCTTAATGTTGTCTCTAGGCTGCATCAAAAAATAAGTCAGTTATCTAAAGAGATCTAAAGGAACAATTCCTTAATGAACAGAAAAAATCATAAAAATGTCATTTCTATTGCATCAGACAATAGTAACACAGAGGAAAGAGATTGGTTGGATGAGCATAAAAACGCCATCTTTATCCTTAACCCTTTCTCACATCTTTTAGATGATCAACTCAAAAAATTAGAATGTTTCTTCCTTCACCTCACCCAGATTCCAAACCATGCATTCAAAGAAAGGAATGAGAACATGCTTAACGCATCTAGCCTCTCACACTATCCTGCCACCCAATCCACAGGAAACTTTAGCCAAAAAAATATACGCCAAAGCATTAGAAATGAGGGATACACCAAAACATCTAACAGGCAACACCCCTCAGATTGCACAGGCACAGCATAAAACTGTTCCTTCGATAAGTGTGTGCATTCTCTCACTAATAACAATTTTACATATTTATAGCAACTCACATAGCTTTTGGGTTTGAAATATCCAAAAAGTCCTGCGTGTGAGGTTGTAACTTAACGTATGTTCCTTTCGGAAGGGTCACATTTTTCACTCGCACTACATCTCCCGCTTGTAAGAGAAGGTTTTCCATCATCTGAGGGGGGAAAAAAAAGAAAAATCAAAATATCAGAGCAGGTATTATAGACTTATTGATGTCTTTATGCTTCAAGTTGACACCCGCTAACATTAGATTACTTCACACAAATATGCAAAAATATTTCCAACACCTACCCAGTATGGCATATAGATCATGCCTTCTTCTGCTATAAATTCCAGAACTCCACAGTGAGATACACGCTCAGCAGCATCATTCCGGAGCTCAAACAACATTGGATAATCAATATGAAGAGAGGCTGAATGATATTGTCCAATATTAGCACTCCAGGTAATACATAATTCCATAGAAACTGAACATCATATAAGGCAGTATTAGATGCATGCACTTGTAAAATGACCAAAAAACAACTAACCAAGGCGATCAAGGGCTGAGGGAGGCATTATGACTGTGACAACAGAAACAAAAGTAAGATTAAATAATGATACTGAGGAAGAAAAAAAGGTTGCAATTTTTTAATGTTAGTTTGAAGACTTACTTTTATCGCCACTTTCAATTTGTGGCTGCAGGGAAGTGGAGAAAAATTGAAATCAGCATCATGACATGAGAAATAGACAACTAGAACTCTCGCATGATCACATATAATAAAACCAGCAGAGTACTAATTGCAGGTTCCATGCATAAATAAGTTAGCATAAAAAGTTCTATTATGTGAGGAGAAAAGAAAGACAGACACGTCTTATTATAAAAACAATGGTAATAGCATCAATTCAAAGCTCTATTGTCAGGCATAAAAATACTGCAGACTCCTGAATGGACCATAACCATTTAATCAACAACAGTTAAGCATGTTAGCAAACTGAAAAAAAACAGCAGATTAAAAGAATACTAAGAAAAAAAAATCCAACCTTTTCAATAAATGACGCAGGATAACACCGGTATGTCTGCTCAAATGATGTCCCATGATATCCGTATCCCTCAAAAAACTGAAACGCCGCAACCAACACAGCCAAGCACAATAAGAAAAAATACCACCAAAGATAATGAATGTTATCATGACAATGCATCACCTACAATATCTCATTATAAACATAATTAGAAGAAGAATTCATGAATGCATGCAGAGGCAGTTTGCTACATGGCAGCAGGAATGCAAAACAAAGTATGTCCCATATCCGATTTGTGCAATGGCAATCAAATCAACAAAAGACCACCCTTAGCAGAGAAACGGGAAATGTATCGAACCCATCATTCTATAACAATCACTATCACTAAATTATAATTCAACAGCATAATTTAAAACATAAATAAATAAACAAACATTAAAAAAAAAAAAAAAGGCATACCATTTTGTATTTTGCAATAAATAGTGAAACCAGGTGATGAAACCTTCAAAGAGAAAAGCCCTATACAAACCCAACAAAAACAAAATTCAGATTACACATTACAACGCTCTCAATAAACCCAAAACTACCTTACTTAATCTCAAATAAAGCACCAATTAGCAACCTTCAATTGTTCACTGATACCAACAAAAACCCATCAAAAGTTTGCAACTTTAGATGCCAAATCGCATAGACACTTAATAAATTAAGCTCATTTAAAACCAAATAGCATGAATTTAAACCAGAAACAAAGGGAATTAAAAATCGAGATCTAAAATAAATTTAATTAAAAAGAGCAAGAACAACAAAAGAATAAGGAATTGTAATACCTTGATTTCTGAAACGAGAAACAATAGAATTGGATTGGTGTGAAACAAGAAGATCTTTAGGAATTTGGGATTGCGTAATGTTGGAATATTGAAAAGGAAAAGCTAAGATACGCTGCTAGTGCGTTTTGTTCACGCCACGTCGTTGTCTGCCACGTGTAGGTCCCAGATATTGGGCTTTTGCGTCGCCTACTTTCACCACTTGTTCATGGGCTGGATTAAGATTCGGATCAATTGTGATGGGCTTTTTCCGAATTGCCAGATGAGCTGCGATGGGCTCGTTCCACGTAGGCTTGTCCCCGTAAAAATTAAAAAATTTACCAAAAAATGTCATATTTTTTAAGTTACTTACTAAAATATATCCATTTTTCATATATGACACTTTTACCTCAATCTCTCTTCTTCTTGCCCTTTTTTTAAATTTTTATTTTCTCTTTTACTCTTTTTTTCTATCCTTTTTCCTTTTTTTTATTTTTAATTTTTTTTCTTTCTCTTCTTTATTTT
>CATIWM010112916.1:0-21965 GCA_949671775.1 Mallotus repandus | reverse complement strand
ATTCAATTGACTCAAAACACAAAAGTAAATGATTCTTATGTCTCCATTTGTGCCACCTAAATAGCCACTTTATACTCTTTTTCAACTCAACTTTTCATTACTAAAATAAAAATAATAATAAAAAGTCTGCTGCTTTTAGGGTGTACACGGTGCGGGCGAATTCGAAAATTTAAAATTTGTGGAATCATACTAAATTTTGGAGATTTTAAAAATAAAATTTTTAGACTAAATTTAAAAAATTTTATACCGATATCATCTCATTTTTCGGGATAGTTCGGTATGCTGTTTTAGTTCTTTCGAAATATATCAGTATGATTCAGTTTAAAAAAAGAATCCAGAGATTTATATTATATACAAATTTATATTATTAATTGAGTTTATATTTATTAATTAAAAATAAAAATGTATTAATTTTTTTTAATTAATACAGTATAAATCATTGTTGACAAAAAAAATATAAACCATTAAAAAAACATTATAGTTATATGTTTACACAGTATTATAGTTAAAAACTATTAAAAAATACAATATAAATCATAAAATGTCTACAAATCATTATGGTTATATGTTTGCTCAAATGACTTTTATTTTATTTATTTGTAAGTTCGCAATTTATTTTAATGAAAATGACATAATTTTAAACAAAATTACATCATTTTGATTATCTATTATTTAATTCATTAATTTTAAATAATATCAATAAAATTAGGTTAGTTACTAAAAATAATAATTAATAAATTATGAAATATAACAATAATAATATATTTTAATTAATAAATTATAAAATTTGAAATCATATATTCTTATTTTCATATTTTTAGTTTAAATTGAAATATAATGGGTATTACACATTTTTTACTTCTTGTTGATAATAATAATAATGTTCTTATTTCTCATATTTTAAGTTTAGATTGTGTTGTAATGTACATTGTACATTCTTATTCGTTAGTTGAATTATTTGAAATTACACAATCTGAATTTTTTATTTTCATATTTTAAGTTCAATTTGTAATATGATAAATATTTTACATTTCTATTTATCGATTGAATAATAATAGTAGTAGTAGTAAAATACTTTATTAACGATAATGAAATTAATAAAAATACTTTATTAACAATTTATTTATTATATTTTTAACACAAAACATATTAATTTTTATCATATATTATTATACATATGTTACTTAGTAATAATATATTACTTGATAATATAATGAAAAGTATATAATTAATTTTACAATTATTTATTAATATTTATACATTACTTATTAAATTAAAATTCGGTATTGTATTCAATTTTTGGTTCGGTATGGTTTCGGTACGGTTCTCGATTCAATTTTTTGTAAATCTCCGGTACCATACTAAATTAGTCATAAAATTTAGTTCAATTCAGTTTGGGGTTAAAATTATTTGGTTCGGTACGGTTTTAATATCTTTCAGTTCGGTATTTCGGTTCAGTTCGATATTTTGGTTCAGTTCGATATTTTCTCCGTGCCTTGTTCAGCCCTAGTTGCAGGCACTGCCAAACCCATTTTGCTCTTCCTGGGACATTATCTGTAAGGTACTGTTTTCTTTCGGCCAACTTGTTCAGATTGATCTCTCTGCATTTTCTTTTCTGATATGATTATATGCTAATGCTATTTAACAGTTGTGTGCTTACTTGAAGTAAGAAATAACAAAATAAATTTTAATTTAAAATAGAATGTAATGCTAAACTGTTTAGTACGGTCTGGAATTTTTTGGGTTGTTCCTTTTGATTATGCTTTCAATGAAAGGATGTTTGTTTACGCATGTGAGATAGGTTTGTTCAAGTTATTTTGTGATGAAATTTGTACTCAAGTGATCATGTGTGTATCTCTTTCTGTTAATGAATGAGCATATAGAATCTCCTTGATTTCTATTATTATGTGTTTCTCTTCTGTTGGTGGTTTGAAATGGAAATCCATCTTTACTTGTTGTGTTTTCAATGTCCGGAGTCGATGACATTTGATCACATTAATCAGTTTATCAATGGTATTGATTTCTAACTCATATTCATTCTAATCCTTTAATTTATTTATCTCTGTTCCAGTCTTTCTACTGCAGGCATGGAAAGGCTTATCTCTTTGATAAAGTGTAAGTGTTTCATGATTTCGGTCTTCATCACGAGTTAGACATAAGCATTCATTTCATAGGTTCTTTTCCTTTTATTTTCTTGTGTGTCAAGATCATTGTACCTAATATTTCTGATTTGGGCTTGGAATAGAAGAAAGTTCCACATGCCTGTTTGCAAATTTTGTGTGCCTAAAGTGTAAATTTTTCTGCAAACATGTGTCTTGAATATCAGTTTTTGTGTTGCTTGATAGTTTTTTCAATGACTTGGCTGTTGTTTTTTCAAAAATTAAGACTGTTTCACCAGTTGCTTAAATTGAATTATTGACATAATCCTGCTTTATGATTTCAGTTGTATGCAAATGACAAGCAGCAGAAGTACAAGGAAGGGAAATGTATCCTTGAGAGGTGACTATCACTCTTTATGGTGGTTACATCTAATTATCTCAATGAACTTGAGATTGAATTCTATTATTGTGGAGCAGGTTTAAGGTTTTGGGTCCTGATGGAAGCAATTACATTGTCAATCAAGAAGTTCAGGGTGTTGAAGAAAGTGATGATGATGCTTGATGATTGGCTGTTCAGTCTAGGATTATACATACAACTAAGTGTACATGTTCTCTTTGGGTTGATTTTCATGCCTGCTAAGTAAAGGAGTTCTAAATCTGGCATCTCTGCTGCTTAAACATCCATTCAATGCTTTTTCCTGATCCCCAGTTTCTCCATTGATGAAAATTGTACACAAGTAGGCTTGCTTTTTGCATTGTGTAATCAATGAATGCATGCAGATGCGGATTCCTTCTGTTTGCATGTTTCCACTGAAGCTCATTTTGATTATTACACCAGAAAGTTATTGCTAAATTAGTTATTTTATTGAAAAATGTCTTACATTTTTCTATTTTAATACTTTGATGTCAAATTAATTGATATTATTAGTGTTGTTTTTTGGACTTGATACAGGTCTCAATCTCAATATCATGGAGACGAAGAAGAAAACAATTAGGTCTCACCTGCCTAATAAAGAGAACATAAATTGAATTCAAAATCTCTCATTTCAAAAGTATGGCTCTTGCCACTTGAAATAGGCCGCAAGGTTTATTAGTGATGTTTTTTATATCGTATATTTTTATAAAAGGCAAAAGGTACAAAAAACCCTTGAACTTTTATGACAAGAGCAAATAACACCATAAACTAAAAAGAGCACATTGAAGTCCATAAACTTTTAAAAATGGTTCAAATAGACCCCTTTTTTAACTATCACTAAACAGATGTTAGCTTTTAACTTTTGGGGCTATAAAAGGTCAAAAAAGCCTTTAATATTTAATTTTGATACAATTAAAACCTAAATATTATTAAATTAAAAATATTTATTTTTTATTAATTAACATTTTATTTAAAAATTTTATTTTAGAGGGTAAAATTATATAAAAATTAATTATTAGCTCTTTTCTTCATCAATTGCTATATAAAAACACGTAAATACCTTTTAATTAAAAAAAAATCTAAAATACCCTCTAAACACATAAGTTCTAATACAATAACAGACTAACAGTATTCATAGTCTGAAAATCCCTAACTTTTGAAATCCATAACTCTAAAATCTCCAAAATTCATTCATAATGAAACAATCTCTAACACATTATATTGTGTAAGGATTTCCACAAGTTCATTGAAATTGAAGTGCACATCATCACAGTTTGAAGAACACATATGATTGAAGTCAAAGCAACTAAAGGTATGTTGGAAACATCTTCTTAAATAAAAGAAAATTAAGACTATATAAGTTTTTTAGGACAACAATATGTCGCAACCCACTACATGATTTTTTTTTTTTTTTTTTTTTGCAATTCACATTTCACTTCCAAGGTTTGTCAATTTTTTTGAATTTTTTTTAAAATTTTAAATTTTTTTTAACAATTAATTAAAATGATGAAATCCAAAAACTTATAATGAACTGAGTAAACCTGTTGTGTCGTAATTTAAACAATTATAGCTTGTAACAAATTTATTTATTCATCTATTATTATTATTTTAATTATAAAAATAAAAGAGAGACAAAAATATAAAATGTTGCAACAAACGACACATTGTTCATATCATTGGTTGCGACACTAATCTTTATCCAATTTTATAAGTCACAACAATAAGATATACGCCCCACAAAAAAAAAAAAAAAAAAAACCCTCCCATCAATATTGATTTTTTGATGAAATTCATATGAAAATCTTGATTTTAACCAATTATGTACATCTTATTTTCAACAAACTCAAATCAACAATAGTTTTAAAATCATTTTTCTTATCTTTTTTAAATTCTTTTTACTTTTTTTTTAAAAAAAATTCTCTTTATTCAATTGTTTTGTACTCACAAATTTCAATTTTTCTTTACTTCTAAAGGTTGTATCAGGGATCGAAAACAAGATAAGAAAAAAATTTCCCTTGTACTCACTTACGTTTTTTTTATTAATATAAATAAATGGATTTTGGAGTTATGACTTTTTATTATTATTATTTTTTATTCTACTAAGAGAAAATTAATATAATTTTAAAAGAATCTATATCTACATATATATATATATATATTAAATGCCAAGCTCCCTATAATTTATTTTTATTCAATATTTTTTATTTTGGCTGATGTGTCCAATTCTAAAAATTCATAATATTTACCTAAAAAAAATATTTAAAGAAAATGATAATTTTTATAATATTTGAATATTGGAGAGGAGTGTGAGTTCCAATCAACTTCTATCTTTTGGTTAACATTATCATCCAACAGTCCTATTAATTTAATGCTGCAGTATACATACATATATATATATATATCAACAACAATTTCTTCCAAAATAAACTTCTCTAATATCAATCATTAATTGAATTTAATTCCTGTAATTTTATACTTTATAAAAACTATTGAAAATCATTGATATGTGCAAAGTTGGAGAGGAGAAAGAGGAAGAAAGAGAGTCAAAGAGAGGTAAAAAATTCATCTCTTATACTAGCTTTAGTAGTGAATGAATCAATGGCAAATGATAATATATCTATTTATTTTTTCTTTGATGCTCGTTGTATATTTAGTGTTGATCACTGTTATGTATGTTATGTTGATTGAAAAAATAATGTGCATTTGAAAAACCATTCATGGAGACA
Organism: Mallotus repandus; assembly: GCA_949671775.1. Taxonomy (NCBI): domain Eukaryota; kingdom Viridiplantae; phylum Streptophyta; class Magnoliopsida; order Malpighiales; family Euphorbiaceae; genus Mallotus; species Mallotus repandus. The sequence goes on along the minus strand of CATIWM010112916.1, from coordinate 16,725 downwards.
ATATCGGATAAGTATTTTGACAATTTTTGTATGGGGTACAATTCAGATTTTATACATATACTATTTATTTTTTTATATTCAATATAAAATTTAAATTAAATTTTAATTTATTAAAAAAATAAAATTTAATGATTTTGACAATTCAATTTGATATTTTTATAGTTATAATAATTTTTAATTTTATTTAAATTTTTATTTTAACTATTATTTTTTAATTTAATGTTTGCTATACATTTATTTAAATATATATTAACTGCAGTTTGTGCAATGCGCGGATTGACGGCTAGTTAATGATTATTAGAAGCAATGAAGCAAAGAATTAATGATTGGGCACTGATATATGTGTCGCTACTTGCGAGCAACATGACAAAAATATTTTAGAAAATTTCCTATTTTACCTTCAATATTAATTAATATTTTTTTTTTTCAATTTTTTTGAAATTTATTTTTTTTAGAATCTAAAATTTAATGTGTACCCGTCGTATTAAAATTTAAACATCTATATTCTGTAAATAATTTTTTAAAAAAAAAATTAATAAAATAAATATAAAATATACCCAAAAGCATAAAGATAAATATTGAGACTCGTAAGGTCACTGTTCACATTGCGAGTTCCGATATTTAACTTTTTCCTTAATGATTATTAGAAGCAAAAAAAACTCAAACCAAATGCATTATTACTACTGTCTCCACTTATGATTCAAAGCATTTTTGCACAATTGGATTGTTCATTTTTCTCTGGTTCTGGCTGGTTATTCTCATGCATTTCATAGCCATACATATATATGCCATAATCACATCATCATTGCTGTTTTATACCATTATTATATAAAGAACTGAGACAAAAGAATCTCACTGAACATGTGTATGGTTCCTCTGCTCTTGTTACATATGTCGTGGCAATAGTTCAAGGTAATTCACATTTTGGGTCAAAGATTAGACAAATGGTACACATGCAAACAAAGTCATGACAAATCTGCCATTATAGGACCATAATTTGCGGTTGAATATAAAGCTATGCTCCATAGACTGAGAACAAATCTACTTTTTACCATAAGCATATAGAACTCATATGCGCTTTATTAGAAAAAAATAATAATTTTAAATTTTAACTAATTTAATGTCATGCGTCGTTGGTTTGATAATTCCGGTATATAGATATACTTAATTTTATCAGGGATAGAAATCTCCCTGTACTAGTGACAAAAAAAAAACTAATTGAAGAAAACACGCACTGCACTGCGTTTGTATATATTTTCACAAAATAAATAAATCTAATATAAGTTCAAAAAATATGTAAAAATAATTTACATTATTACCTATATTTAGAGTATTATACTTTTAATGTTCTATACTTTATTAATAAAAATATATATTTAAACAGGATTAAAAAAATTATTTAAAAAATAATATAGTAACAATAATTTTTTTTAAAAAAAAAGTCTATCACTCCTATCATTGCTTTTTCTTTTTAGACACAGGAAACACCATCATAAATCATATGATTGGTGGCAGCTTATTGTCAAGAATAGGGAATGACACTGTTATTATTACCAAATCATGGGCTCTCTATGGCTAAGGCACTACTGTCTCTCACTCACTCACACTCAACTTTTGTTTGTTGTGTTTTGGCATCTGATCATCACTCAGCTTTTCTTTTTTCTTTTTTCTTTTTTCTTGAATGACGTGTTTTTGGGTGTTCAAAAATTTTTTAGAAGACAATTGTCTCAGCCAAACTCCAAAGAAAGAAAGATTTCAAATTATTTTCTCCTCAGCCAAACAAAAAAAAACAAAATGACCTATACGTCTATCCATCTCCACTTACTCTCATTCATTCATATATAGATCTGACACCACTGTGTCCCTGTATTCCCCTTTTCTTCTTCTTCTTGTTCTTGTTCTTGCTTAGCCCCCTTATCATCACTTTCAAAACCAACTGAATCAATGAAACAAAAATCCATGCAAAAATTAAGCTACCCATTTTGTTCTTCAAGTTAAATTCTCCATGGTGTGTTGCTTTACACACACATATATATATATATGAAAACAGCACCTAGCAATATGCCATATAGCTGGAGTCGATCCATCTCTAGATCACTAGCTAGGTTCAAGAAATTAACCAACCCATCAATCATTTCAAGCAACCAGCTGTGAATGGTTCAAGACTTTCAAGAAAAGACACTCCAATCTGAAAACTATGAATATCAGATCCTCTTCAAGCAAAACATTGCTATAAATTAACCATTAAAAAGGAAAAAAAAAACACCCGGTAAGAGAATTCTTCAACATCATCAAGATTTTGGACATGTCTTGAAAAAAGGTAGCACACTAAGCATTAATATACACAAACAAGAACCACATAAAAGCACTAATCATGTATCTTTAACCAACAATAAACATTTATATACTTATATATATAATGGATATATCATAATTAATATCAAAATATAGTGTCTCTCTTGCTATACATTTCTAGTAAGAAAAATAAGAAAACCCTTCCCCCCAATACAAAAAAACAAAGGAAAAACATAAAAATAAAAGGAATAAGGCTAAGGATGATGACATAATTAACACAGCAAGCTTAACAAACTTTCTCACTGAGGACAAGTAGTATTAATTGATGAACTAAAGACTATAACCATAAAGATGATAAATTCAATATGAATTCACCGTCACAACTCTCTCCTTCATCATCAACCGCCGTGGTGCGTGGTGATGGTGCAAATTTTTCTCTTTTTCCATGAAATATAACTTACCTGTTTGATATAGGGTTTGGTCCACTTGGAACTTCATGTGCCTCAGCTCCAAACTCTGCACGCTTAGATTTTGATGATGATGATGATGAAGAAGAAGAAGAAGGATGCGTGCTATGCGAATGTTCTGGGTGCAAATTCATGGTAGAAGAAGAAGAAGAAGTTGGCTTTGATGATGGTTCCAAGAGAAGCCTTTTCATTGAAATTGATGAAGAGGGTGGATTAGTTATGGAATGGGTAGTAGGGCTAATGATGAGTAAAAGGAAAATGAAGAAAAGGGTAATCAAGAAGAGAAGGGAGTGATGATGATTTGTTTTGGTTGGATCAGAAATTGATGATGATGGTGTTTTTGGTGTTGCCATGCAAATAGAAAAAAGAAACCACCCCCAAGAGCCCACAAGGGTTCAATATCCATTAACCAGCTGCACCACCAAGGCTATGAAGAGGAAGGAAAGTAAAAAGCAAGGCAAAGAAAAGGATAGGAGGAGAAGCTTCAGCACAAAAGTGAACGGAAAGGAGATTTTGAAATTCGCTACACACTAATTTTTGTTGAAGCACAAAGAACCAACTTACCATGGAAGTATATATCAAAGGTGCTGCAATTAAATTTGTTCATTGACCATGTAGCCCTTCTTTAGAATATTAAATTATTAACATAATTTGTACATATTCTAGTTTTTTTTTTTTTTTTTACCATTACAAATTGGAGATGAAAAAATTTGAATCATATCACAAGAGTTTGATCACTAAACCAAAATATTACTATCGTACTTTAGATGTATTATACTTAATAGTTAAATACATATATATTTATATATTATAATTTTATAAGTTGGGTTTAATATGCAAAAACTATTTAGCTGTAGGCTAGCTGAAATAGGATTTTGGAATTCTGAAATTTGAAAAAATGTAATAGGCTATATTTGAGTAATTTTATTTGTTAATTTCAAAATTAGCAATTGAAATTTAATTAAAATTAATTTTAATTTTACATGAAATGATTGAGTGGCAATTGAATAAATTTGAATCAAACAATTAGAATATTTCAAACAGAAAACATGATATTTATTCAAACATGAGAGAATTTCAATTTTATGGATAAATGAAAGTTGGAATTTTTTTTTAATTATCAACAATTGTAAAAAAATAGATGCACTATTTATAAAAAATCGGTTATTTTCATTAGCTAATATATAAATTTCCATTTAGTAGAAAAATAATGATTTTATTTCTTTATGATATATAAAATTTAAAAAGGTCCACTTTTATTTAAAAATATCAATGTGAATGAGGTTTTATTAGTTAGTACAATTTCAAAATTTACAAAAAAAATTATCTAGACATTTTATTTTATTTATGTAAATAAAGTCACTTATGAATTAATGTTGACAACATTTTCTCATTGAAAAGTGAATATATAAATGAATCAATTACTTATAAACTTAGGGGGTGTTTGTTTTATAAAAAATAAGGATGGGAATCGGAATCAGAATAGACGATTCTGATTTTTAATGTTTGGTTGGCTATAATTAACATGGGAATGGAAATGTGATTCCCTCATCAATAAAAATCACCATTTCTCTCTTTTTCTTAAGGAATAACTTTTAATTCCTTTGAAAATCAAGTCAATTTAATTATTAATTAGTTAAATTTTTAAATATTAATATTTATTTTTTAAAAGTTATAAATAAAACATACAAAATAATAAAAATATGCATTAAATGTTTGAATAAAAAAATTTATTAAAAGTAAATATTTTTTATAATTTTTTAAAAAATTATAATAATATTTTTAAAATAAATATATTAAACATATTTTCTAATACATCATTATAATATTAATTTTTAATATAAAAAATTATAATATTAATTTTTAATATATAAAAAATAATTACAAAAATATTTTTTCATCCAAAAAATTTTAGTTGTTAAATGATATTTGATTCTTATTCATATTATCATTTTCTAGTGAAACTGAACACTTTCTTCAATTTTTCATTTTATTTTTCTTTCCTTTCCATTCTCGTTCTGATTTCGGAGTACAAACCAAACGTGGGTTACTAATATTGATTGAAGAAGGGTGTTATAGTCATATTGTGAAACACTAATGCATGATTTAATTAGTACATGGGGCCATATTGTAAATCAAATATTAAAGAATCTTGAAAGGTAAAGACAATGGCACCAAATGGAAAGTAAGAGTTGTTCAAAAAAAAAAAGGAAAGTAAGAGAGGTGGAGGAGGAAGAGAAGGGTGGTGGCTTTTTCTTCTTTGGCCGGTTCTCCAGGAAATCTTTCTTTGACTTGGAGAACCCTAAGTTAAGTAATTAATTTATTATCATCTTATTTTTATTCTGTGTTACTTTCCTTTTCTTTTTCACATTAATATGGCTTCACACTCTTTTCCTTGGCGCGTAGCTAATGCATTCAAAATCCAAAAATGAAATTAATTAAGTGGTTTGTATGTTCAGGTCGTAAAATGTTAGCGATGGATTATTTCCCCGCTAATTAATGACGGATTAGCAATGGATAATAAATATCGGAGACATACAGAGTAATTAGAAATGAATTTAATGATGAATAAATAAAATCATCATGAAATTTTAGTGGGTGTTTAATGCCACTATATTAATCACTAATTAGCACGGTTTATCTGTTGTTAATTAACAACATATTAGGTTATATAATTGATGAGCTTATCAACCAAAAAGTCTTACAAATAAAATATTTCACATTGCTAATTCTTTGTTACAAAAAAAAAAAAATCAGATTTTGTCGGATTTTGTTCTAATTGTGCAATAAACTTGATAGAAACTAGATTGGACATTTGTGCATGCATATAGTTGAATGCAGACAAATTTATTTGGGCATGCAATTATGTTTACTATTCCTGTTATCCAATTGAAAGTGAAATTTAGAAAATGATTTCAATTATTAAGGATTAATACATGTTTAGATATAAGTATCTAAACATGTATTAATATTTAAACATGTATCTAAACATTTTCAATTCATATCTACAATTTTTTTTATTTTTAAAAATAAAAAATTTATATTGAAAAAACAAAAAATACGATTAAATTTATAATAACTTTGCTAACCCTTTTATTTAGTTGGTAAAAATATTATTGAATCAGTTTGTATGCCAACAGGAGTAACATTTTTTTTTTGAATAATTATAAAATAATATTCACTTATATTTATTTGGTACATTTAACAACAATAAATTTTATAAAATAATTTTGAAAATGACTATTTCATATGCTATACTTTTACATTAGTGTTAAAAAGTATAAAAGAAACAAAAACTACAAAATTGTTATTGTGATTTGCATGCATAATAAAATGATATGACATTGTATTATTGCTATAATAATATAGAATGATTTTGCGAGGAGAATATATGTGTTATCTGTATTTGGAATATATGTTATTTATATTCGGATATCTCTTCCTTCTCAAAGTTAGAAGTCGAACTGTATATATTTCTTTATACGATGAGCCTGAACACAAGTAAATATTTTGTTTGTTTCTTAAAATAAGGTAGTTAGTGTTGTTATAATTTCTTGGACTAATTTTATTAATCCAAAAAGCTAATCTTATCTTTCAATTTGGTTGTTATTATTAGTTTATTGGATGTAATTTCTTGTATTTTCTCTGCTATGAGTGAAAATCCATCTTTTATGTTAAAAAAAAAAATCAAGAATAGAATTAGAATATGAGAAAAGGAAAAGATAAAAAAAAAAAGGAAAAAGAAAAGCAGAAGTTAGTGACAGAAAATGCCTGAAAAGAGAGAGTGAGTCTAAGGTAAAGAAAGGCATAAATAAATTTATTTTTATGGGTAAAAAAAAAAAGCATCGTATTCTCTTTCAAAATGAACACACTGCTGCTTCCCTTCATAGTGAAAGGCCAAAACATGTATGTCTCCCATGATGGGTGATGCATGGGTCCGCATTGCCTCGGTAATATATATTCATATATGCTCTCTTTTCTTTTTTTCTTCGTACGTGAAGGCTAAGACACTTCTCTAATTTTTTTTCCCTTTAAATCACGGATATTTAAAATTTTATTCACCTTTAATCATTTCATATTAACTAAAATAAAATTATAAATATAACAAAAAAAAATTTAATAATTAATTTAATATAAATAAATATAGTAGATTCATTTTTATTTATTTAAATCACGGTATATAGAGTTCATTGGACTCTACCAATTTGATTCGACCAATGTCTGACCACAAGAACGGTACAAATTTTTGAATAATTAATTTAACATGGATGCATACATCAGAACTCGAATCCGAGACCCGTTTAAGTTAGAACTTCATTTAAACTAAAACCTAGCTGATATTAATAATTTTTAATGAATTAAATATTGATAAATTACACAATAAAAATATATATTTTTATTTAAATTAAATAAAAATTAATTTTATAAATTAAAAATAATAAAATTTATATTTTATATTTTATAATATCTTTGAAAGAAAAAATATGTTAGATCACTCCTTCACTAACCTTCTAATTTTTCTTTTTTCTTTTTTTTTTCAAACATTGCCTTTTTAACTTTACAATGACTGGTTGCCTGCTTACCTGCCTGCCTTCTTGCCCCCCTTTATCTTTATGTGATACATGTGAAGTATATCTTGAATTTGCATATAATTTTTTGCAAGAAAACATTAAAAGTGTAGGTGTGTGAGTAGTTGTCTATTTATCTGTATATGAAATGGAAGTTGCTTAGCTACAAGAAAATGAGGCAGCAACAAGTTGTGGGGAAGTTAGATATGGTCCAAAACGAAAATTTTGGTCGATTGCATTGCATATATGGACTTTAAAATGAGAAAAAAAAAGGGTGGGGTTATTATTAATGGATATATTTTTGCATGTGTCCTCTAATCAAATTAAGTATATATAGGAACAAGGCATTGTAATTACGATTTATCTTATGTTTTCGTATTTTATAATTATAAAAATTCTAACTATTTCGAAATTTAAATTGGATGAATTTATATGAAATAAAACTTTTCAAGTATTTTTTTAGTATGCAGTTTCGAAATTCAAATTTCATTAATTAATTTAAGAATTATGCTTTGTAATTCTAAAAACAGTCATTTTATAAAAAAAAATGATGCCACGTCAAATTGAGGTAATTAAATGCATATATTGGTGATATTATAATTGGAAAAAAAAACAGTAAATTAAAAATGGAATATATAGAGGTGCAAATAAGCTCTATCTAGATTGTCAATAGAATTAATTGAAGCTAGTTTATTTAGCTTGCCATAATGAAACATCAACCTGGCTTCATTGCTAGGACCCCTCTCATTGACGTAGCCTTTCTACCCAACTCTTATCAAAACCAAAGTTTTAGTTTGCTTATTTTTTATTTTTTATTTTTTTTTCATAAATATTTATAAAAATTCTAATTATTTTAAATTTAAATTGAATAAATTTATGAAAAGGATAAAGCCTTTTCATTATTTTTTTATATATAAAATTTAAATTTAAAATTTATTTACAAAAATTCAAACTAATTTCTATTTGAAAAAAAAAAATATTGACCCAAAATTTTTTATTGCTTCTCGAGAAATGTAAAAAGGGTAGACATCAAAAAAGGAAAACATACATATTTTTCTTTAATTTATATTGATAGAAAAAGAAATTGTATCATATATGTGTGTGTGAGAGAGAGAGAGAGAGAGATTTTGGTTGGTAATAGCAAGAAAAGCAATTTCATCACCCCAAAATCATCAATATGTCATGCTCCTATGAGAATATATAGTTGATTAGGTAATATAATTAAGATCACAAGCATATTACAATACATCAATTAGTTATTAATTAAATGATGAGGTGCAAAGAAAAAAATCAAAATTTGGCACTTTTGTAATTTGATTAATTTTGTGTGAATTTATTAAATTGTGTGGAAAGGTTCTCTTTAATTTTTTTTATAATTTATTTACATTAATGGCACTAATCATTTTTATGAGGAGAATACAAATAAAAACTGAGGTGCACAAGCATAATACATTAATTATTGATAAAATTGGATGAAAAAAATTGACATTAATTCTTGCCGATCATGTAATTCAATTAATTTTTTAGTTAGTTAAAATAGTTTAATTTTCCACTTAAAAAAGTGAGGAAGAAACGAATCATCATGTTTTTCATATCTAAATATTCACATTTTTCAACATTAAACTATTTATAAAAACTAATACAATTAATTTAGAAGCATGTAGAAAGGTTACTTTGAATATTTTTATTAATTTATATTTGACAACATTAATCATTTTATAATAAAAATATGCTTTATTTATTTGCTATTTCCAAGACATTTGGCAGCAAAAGTCAATGGAGTGGACATTATTTAAATATTTAACTTTGTTGGTGTTTGTTGTCAACCCATAAAATCAGGGTTAATTTCAAATTCTTGAAGCAAGAAAGCCTCTATAATTCAGATTGGTGCTATCTTTTCTTGTATTAGGTAAGCTGTAAGTTAGATGCATAATCAAGTCCATGCTATTTGTAGGCCAAATTTCAACAAATTGAGGTAAGCTTTCAATATGTTTCTGCTTAGCATTTTCTGTTTGGGTCTTTTCAAAACTTTTCTTGTAGGTATAATTGGTGATTAATTAAAGTAAATTTCATGGTGATTATTTTAGCATTATTTTGAAGTTTATTTTGCAAGTAAAGTTTTGGAAAAACTATAGAATGTTATAGTAGATATTGTAGGAGGTCAACATTAATTTCACATTTAAAGAATACACATATGATGGGTATGAACTCAAAAAAAAAATGAAATTACTAAAATTTGAGTAATTTTTTTCTAAATCACCATTATTAAGAGTTTATTAAATTTTAATTAATTTAATTCGATTAGATAGGATCATAAGAGTAAAAAAAATTTCTTACAATTAATTTAACGTGACTACATATATTATAACTTAAACCTAAAACATCGGGTCAAATACATAGGAGGGTACCAAATTTTAACTTTATTTCAATTCAGTTACCAAATTTTAATTTGTATCTTTTTAGATGTCAAACTTCTATTTAGTTTCATAGCAGTCACTCAAAAAAAAAATTAGTGCATGAACAGTCTATAATTACTATTTTAATCTAGAATTAAAGTTTTTTTTTTTACAAATAAGTCCATATTTTCTATACATTTATAGGAAATAAGGACAAATTTGAAAATCATTTTGATTCCGTCCAGTAAGAGTTGACTCATCATGAATGGTATTAGAACCTAGGAGAAGTAAACTTTTAAATTTTTTATAATTTATGGACTAAATTGAAAAGATAAAGAGATTGATGAATTAAAATATGTTTTAAGAAAAATTTAGTGGAGTAAAAATTTTTCACATTACCCTTTTTTAAATAAAATCAAAGTTTGATGACCAAAAAGAAAAAAATTGAAGTTTAGTACCCAAATTTCAGTAAGTGTAAAGTTTAGTGACCACCATTATATTTAACCCCTAAAACATCACTTAAGCAATAATAGTTTCCTACCATCTAATCTCGATGCTTATTGATACGAAGTTTGAGTAACTTAGCGGTAAAAAATTTATTTTACTGCACTAAAAGGTTTATAAGTGTAATTTATATTTTCATCCTTTCATCATATTAAAAAAAAATCTGAGGTGAATTACACATAAACCTCTTTATCGTTTACATATTCAAATATGAACCAATTTCATTAGAGAGAGACGTTTATGTAATTAGCCAAATAAGAAGAGAAAATACTTTGCATTATGTATCTATGTACAAATGTATGTGATGGAAATCAAATAATGATATTGCTTGCCTGTTACTATATATATATATATATTCACATAAGCTTTTATAAGTGCAGTTGTGACTTGTGAATTTATGGTAGAGCCATACCAATCTAACTGAAAAACCCCATGATCCTTTCCCATTATATTATGCAACATCCTTTTTATGTTTACTAAATTATGTACCAATTTGTTTAATTTTTTTTTATGCAAGGAATGTTCTCTAATTAATTACTTGACATGATGGGAGAGCATTATTTATAATTATTAAAATTATATTAATTTTTTATCAATATCTATTAATAAAAAGTGGTGAGAAGTTTGGATTTCTCTTTAACATTAAATTGTTTTATGAAAAATATTATTGAGAAAATTTTATCACCTTACATGGTCCATCAAATTCTAACTCTAGAATAGTGAGAGTTCATGTGACTATCAAATATTAGAGGTATTTAATAGAAAAATAAATAAATAAATATATTATTTATATCTGGTGTCCGGTATTCAATAGTTATAAGAAATTTAACTAATTTAAAATTCAATTTTAGATGACACAATATTTATTTTCTCCATGTATAAAATGGAGAATCCGAAATTAAAAAAAAAAAAATCCACTTGTAAAATATTAAACCACCATCATTATAAGAAATTTGGTATATTGCTAAAAGATTTCTATACTTGGTAATCAGAATCTGATAGTGATACATGCTAATTTTTCAACCTAGCCATCAAATGATACTTTTTGCCCCCTTTGCTTTATGAACCACAACGTTTGATATATATATACACACTCTCCATTTGAGAAGGAATGGAATTTTGGAAAGGGATAGCTTTTTTGTTGAGAAATCATTTTGTACATGGAGCATAAAATTATTGGCTTCCATCAAATTAACATATTTCTTGGTATATTTTATTTTCACATTGCATGATTAGAAAGCAAAATAAAAATACGCAAAACCAAAATTTGCAAAGATAATATGCTATAGCAAGCTCATACTTTTGAAAATCATTAACAAGCACATGCTAAAAGTTAATTATTTTTTTAAATATCTAGGGGTCATATGATGGACTGCATAATCATAATAGAGGGCAATCTTCTCTTTTTAAAATTAATAATGGTAAAAATTGAATTATACACTTCAAGATGTTCTCGAAAAAGAGCTACCATTTGGCAAAAATCAAACCTTACATCTCATAATACCCTTAAAGAGGAGTTATCACTTGACTACTCATTCATTTGCACTGACATTAATTACTTTTCCTTAAATAAAAGTTAATCACTTTAAAATTTTATTCTGTGCATATATACTATTTTCAAAGATAATGAGTTATAAGTCGATGAATTAATATTATTCATCAAATTTTATACCCAAGATTTTATGCAGGTGTCGCACATTGAAGTCATTTTCCAATTATAACTGGCATTCTATAAGGTTGGAATGCTATTTCTTAACTCAAAATCTCATTCAAAAGAAAAGAGATTCAGCAATAATATTTTTTTTTCAACCATAAAATTTAATTTATACTTAAAATTAATATTAACTTGATTTAAAAAAATAGCACGGTCTTTATTATGCAATCTATTAATATTTAAATTATTATTTGATTTTTTATTAATTAAAGAAATATAAATTTGATTTTAGATATGTTGTAAACTTTGTAAATTAATATAATTGGTTTACTCTAAACGTATGCTGTAATTGTAATTGATATAGTCCAGTTAATGATGATGATATACCTTGTAAATATTCTCAATTCAGAAGAAGGAGAAAACAGATGCTACATTCATTTTCCATGGAATTATTTTCTGTGCAGCATTTTTTAATTAATTATGCTCTCATTTTTCCAATTAAGGTCTTGGCAAATTTGGTCTAGCTAGTTTTAGTGTAGCTGTACTCAGCTTCCAACACAAACACTAGAAGCGGATTGTGGGGACATCTGTATGATATTGGTAATGGGTGACATCAAGCTGTGTCAGACCAGTATCCCTACCTATGTCTGTCAATATACTTTGGATTTTAAGCAGCTCATTGTTTGCCTCTCAGTTTCATGTATTGGGACCCAAGTTAATTAATTGCTTTTGGTTCATTTCAGTCAAGTCTTTGAACATGCATGACTTGATACCTATCTGCCCCATGAACAGAAACTTGAACAAGGCTCTGAATTGTATCTCAACCTGTACATTGTTTTCTCTGTTTGACCCACTGTAGTTGCCATTCGTAGAAATCAGAGGTAAATATATGTATATAGTATGTAGGCGGTGATTGGTTTTTTAACTGTGGCTTGTTAGGACTTCGTATGGGCAAGAATAGTGTGGAGAAAAAAACATGTAATCTATTATTTAGGGTGGCACACTACACAAGTAGGTTCCACTGACCCTTTAAGTTGAAATTCCAGAAAAAATTTTAATTCCAACGCTGCAGAATTTGAATAGGAGAACTTAAGATTCTAAGACCTCAACTTAGACTAATTGGTCTAAGCTTGGTGGGCATGGTGATTGGTTCAGCGTAATATTAGTTTCTCAAATTAATTTGACAGATTACATGAAATGCTATATTGTTAGATTGTTCCTCTTGCAGTTGTAGGACTGTTAATACTGCATAATATTTGCTTTTCAAGGAAAAAAAAAAAAAGAAACCCTTGTACTACAGTTTCAAATTAATAATTCTAAACACCAATAATTAATCTTAGTTGGATGAATTTATTCTTATTTTACTATTAAAGGTTTGATTCTTACAATCGTCTTTTAATTTCTAATCGTTTAAACTTATCTATTGTGTATATAATGTGTAACGTTTGAGAAGTTTTTTTTGAACACAACAAAAAATTGTGGTTGTATAGTTAATTATGCAAAAAAAAAAAAAAAAAAAATTTCTATTTTTTTTATGAATTATTGATATTTGAAATTCACTGGACTTTAATTAATCTAATTCGACTTGATAGTACTACAAGGATAATAAAAATTTTCTGACAATTAATTTTATATAAATACATTCAACATGACTCAATTTCGAGACGTCAATTAAAAAAAACAACTCCTGTCAACTTATCTCAATAATCATTGATAAAAAATTTCCTACTTTCTTTCAGATTCTATTAAATGGTCAACAACTGCATGATAAAAATAATTATTATAATTATCTCTTAAAATATAATTTCCAAATTTGTGTGTGTAATTGAATAAGTAATTTTTTAATATATAATTTAAAATGTAGATTGCCATGCTAATTATGTAAAAAATGAAACTATTGAATGCACAACAACTACATGATAAGAATAATTGTGCCATCTTTGAGCTAAAATTGGAATCTAATAAGCCCTTTGAACTCTAACCTATAAAGTGCAATAGCATTTGTTATGATGGAAATGAATATATAGTCATGAATTGTTGGGAAACAACCACAACTAAAAGCTAGTCACATACTATAGACAATGACTTTAGAACAAGAAAAGCAAAAGGGATGCATAGCTTAAAAGTAGAAAAGATCAAAAGCCAGCTTTCTTTGTTATTTAACTATTGAACTTGATTTTAGAGGGATCCATCCCTCTCTCATTATGCCAAGCCCTACCGCAAAACACAATTGAAATGACATAAAAATGGGTCATGTGCTCATCCTTTGCATGAAGCAACATCAATCAAATACCATATAATTTGATTGGAAAGTTATTATAACATGTTACATTTAATCAATGTACTTAAAGTAACTCTAATTCATCTGATGAGCTCAATGAACTCCAGCTACTTTAACCTTAGAACCCAACTAACTTGCTTTGACATATAATCAACTGTGTATCCTAATTAAAGCGAAAAACTTTTTTTTTGAACTACCGGTATTCAATAACTTGTGGACTCTGAATAATTTGATGTCCGAGTTATAGCAAATTTTGTTATAGTTGTTTCGCTAATTTTTATCAAAGTGAATGCAACTACTAATAATCAGGTATTTAACTGCATTTAAATCATGCAATCGCACAATCCTTTCACTTTATATTTTTCTTTAATTAATTCCAAGTATAATTGATTATTTATTTATTACCTTTTATAATAAATAAAAATTCCATTCAAAAAGTGTGGATGACAGTCAAACAATTATATTCTAATTATCTCCTGTCTTTTGCTTTTGATTCTCTTTAATTTGATTAATAGTTAATGTAATCCTCAAAGTGAAGATAAATAATTAGTCAAAATGTATCCAAATTAACTTTGATATGCATCTACATAAATAAAAGCTTTTAATACTTACAGATATGTAATATATGTATCAAACTTGATTGAGCATGCAATCCATGGTTTTACCTATATAAATCCATCAAGATTCAACATCACTATTGATCCCTTTTGATTAAATTTCAGTGCATAAGGAATCATCTAAGCACAAATTAAATAAATGGAAAAGAAAAACATGGGAGAGATATAATGAAAATGGAAGAAAGAAAAGCAAAATGGGTGTGTGTGCATTATAGTTATAGATAATATCTTTAAATGATAATAAGAAAAGTCTTTATTCTCTCAAAATGATTTTAAGTTCGAGTTTTATATTTGAAAAAATAGATATTATGAAATTTTGCTTATATTCTGAAATAATAATTATCAAATATTGGAAACATTAATATAAAAAAAAAAAAGGAAAACCACTATAGGGCTATAGTCAAAAGATACGTAATGTTTTGAACTAAAAGTAGATAATAAAAAGTTGTATTAGATTATTGGTTATTAATTAAAGGCAATTTGACATTAGTGTGTGAACTGGGTGTTTACATATAAATATATATCATATATATTTATACAGCCAAGAATTTCTTGCTTGCAAAAGATGCTTAACTTCATCAACAATTTAAAGGTCTTTTTGGCTTAGATTGGTTGGCCTCCTAGGTCAATTAATGCCAATCCAACTCCACAAGTTCTCCTTTTTATCTTTAGAATTAATGGAAATATATTCATTCAAGAATCTTGTTAAAATAGAACTTAGTCAAAATTCAAACTCATCTAGCTAGATAGATTATTGTGTTTATGGGCACCTTGTTACATCCATAGGTAAATTACAATCAAATTCAGGTATTCGTGGTCAAAATCAATAGGTTGTATCATCATCACCTAGTCCAAATTTAATACCAATTCAAGAAGATGAAGATGATGAAAAGGCAGGATATTCTTTTGAAAAGAAGTGATATAGTTAAGCTTTTTGTGATTTATTAAAGAGATGAAATGGAGCAAATGTTGATAAATTATATAATATGGAGTAATTTTTCTTTTTAGATAAAATAAAAAATGGCAGTAGAATTTGATTGCTCCATCTTATAATATTTTTGGAGAGAAATGACTAATGATAGTAGAATTTGATTGCTCCATCTTATAATATTTTTGGAGAGAAATGACTAATGATAAACTACTTCCACGGGCATAATTAAGCTTTTCTAGCTTTACAAGCAACTCAAATGATTTCTCTGTATTAGGTCATTGTGGCACGTATGAAAGATGAAATTTCTATACCACTTTCCATGTAGAAAATCTATACACATTATTAATCCATGAAATTAAAAAAGAAAATCTTATAAGCAAAATAAAATAAAATTAATAAAGTCAGTAAAAAAGTAGTTAAGTGATAATTCATTTTTAAAGGTACCCTGAAATGTAGAGTTCAATTCTTATAATCTTTAATTTAAAGGGAAAGACTGCTCCCTACTGTATAATTCATTAAAGTTTAAATCATATAATCTTTTTATTAATAAAAAATTAGAATTAACGAAAATAATAAAGAAAATATTATTAAAGTTGCATGCCAAACAAATATAATGTTGGCCTAATTAATGTTGCTTTCTTGACCGAGAAGACATACAATTCTTAATGACAATTAATACAAATGGGATTGATCATTATATATATATATATATATACATATATATATATATATATATTTTTTTTAGGTGTGATATATGGCAAAATCGGCCAAACAAAAATTTAACTACTGATAAGGTTGCTGGAAGCAAACCTATTGCAATCATAAAACAGAAAATTTATCAAGGTTTTCGAAGGAGAAGAGATAATAACAGGCTCATAAACATTCTGTTTGGCCCCTTCTTTAGCGAGCCAGTCGGCACAATCATTTGAGTCTCTACTTGTATGAGAACATCTAACTTCCCAGGCATCATTCATCAGATTAAAGATAGAATTGACCAAGTTGTTGGCAGTGC
>CATIWM010112865.1:0-20785 GCA_949671775.1 Mallotus repandus | reverse complement strand
TGTTATTTAAAGATATCATTGTTATTTCTCAATTAATTGATAGTAATCAATAAAAATATTGACATATATAATTGATAGAAGCCTAAACAAATCTATAATGTTTCAGAAGAATTAAAAGAAATGTCTACCATAATGGAAAGGATTTAAGTAAACATCACAAAAATTTAACATATACTATATAGACTTAGATTCAACGTAGTACGTATAAGTGAATAATCCTTTTTCTATTGTTGCATTGAAATTATTGATGAAAATTGTAAAATTGTAAAGATGTTATTTATCTTAATTCATGCATTTACATTTCTGTAGAAACGAGTGACCGAGAGAAAATTAATCAATGGAAAAACTGATATTCCGAATTTTTGGCATAGCTTTGAGGGCCGTCCCCGCCGATCATCGGAGCTGC
This sequence comes from Mallotus repandus, assembly GCA_949671775.1. Classification (NCBI taxonomy): domain Eukaryota; kingdom Viridiplantae; phylum Streptophyta; class Magnoliopsida; order Malpighiales; family Euphorbiaceae; genus Mallotus; species Mallotus repandus. The sequence continues at coordinate 20,379 of CATIWM010112865.1, read as the reverse complement.
TTCTTGCACGGTTTTCCTCCCTTCATTTTCCATTGCCAATGCTATCTATGATCTATAGCCTGTCTCTTCTTGCAACAGAGCTTAGTCTTTTATTTGCTGCACTTCTAAATGAATTCTTGTTTAAATATGCGATTACCAAGTATAATTGTTACATATTATTAAATATTTAAATAATTAAAATATGTAACAATTATTCAGTATTTTAAGTGTAAAATAATTAAAACCGGTTTTCATATAGTTATTGTGTTTTCTGAAATAATTGATGAGTTGTGAGAGCGTTAGTATTAAAATTAAATATTTAATTATAATTTGGCATCTCTATTTAAAAAAAAATTATAATTTGGCATCTTCATCATCATCCAATTAATACTACTAATTCAATTTCAAATTAATTTATCTTGTTAATTACTGTTTAATTTTCAAGTATAATTCCCTCAGAATCATTACTTCAGATAGACAATAAACAGTAATTAGAAAGATAAACTAATTTATGACTGTGAGGTAGTTACACTTTAATTTAAAAAAAAATTGAATTATTGAAGTTAAAAATATAAAATAAGATCACATATTTAAAAAAAATGTTAAAATAAAATCTTACTGTTATGAAAATTTTTGTACGTATTCATCAATTGTGTTGATAAATTTTTTAATTTGCAATTGGGTTTGTAAGCTTCCCTTAATGACTTTAAATGATGGTTAAAAACGAAAAATTTTAAAAAAATAAAGAGAGAGAAAATAGGTGTTTAGAGTTCTTGGATGAGTGAAAATTAAACAGTAATTATATAGATAAATTAATTTAAATCCAATCAGTGAGTGATATTGATTGAATGATGATAATAAAATAAAGACTCGTGTACCATGCACCTTACTCATCACTGAAAGATAAGGTCTAAAAAAATTAGAAAATTTAGAATATTTGCTGATCTACCTCCAACGTTGACAATTTGAATCGAATCAAATCTGTTTGTGGTTCTGGCGATGATCACATGGAGAGAGTCTCCGCACTTGCTTCAGTTGACTTTAACAAAAAAAAAAAAAAATTATTCAATGTTGTCTCTACCTTTTAATTGATAGAGCAATAGCGAAGATCATTGACTTGTATTTGCATATTTTTTAGAGATTACACTAAATTTTCTATTGCATAAATTTTCAGATATTTTATAATATGCATTTTTTTCTTTTCTGAGCTTTTGAGTTACTTTTATACCAGTGTTAATAATTAGGAATATTTTTCATGTTCGTTCACATGGAAAAAAAAAAGATAATAGATGACATAGATCCATTTTTATTATTATTTTTTTCTTTTTGAGGCATTTGAGTTAAAAAAAATTTCCAAACTTTACAGCCCAAAATCCATATTATTCCTCTCATGAATTTAACTTATAATTAAGTGGAAAGTTAATTGCCCTATTATTATTATTATTAGACTCACACTAATGAAAAAGTGAAAACAATGTCCCTAAGTACAATTTCACTGTCCTTAATTTTGCTTTCACATTCTTGAATATATGTGGCCTGAAAAGTACAAGTTTATTTATTTTATTTTATTTATTCAATAATTATTATTAGTATGCATATTAAAAATAATATGTACTCTTAATAAAAAATAATAATAAATTTTAATTTTTATATTTAATTACTTTGTAGTTTTTATTTTATTATAATTATTTATTTTAAAATATGTATATTACTAATTAAACAGTAATTATAAAGATTGAATGATGATAAAATAAAGACTCGTGTACCATACACCTTACTCGTCGATGTAAGAAAAGGTATAAAAAAATTAGAAAATTTAGAATATTAGCTGATCTTACCGACAGCATTGCCAATTTCAATCGAATCAAATCTGTTTGTGGTTCTGGCGATGATCACACGGAGAGAGTTTCCACACACTTGCTTCAGTTGACTTTAAAAAAAAAAAAAGAATTTATCATAAATTTTTGGGTTGCACGAGCTAATTTTTATTATTTTTTTAATATATATTTTTATTATTTTTATTTTTATTTTTGTGTTGTAAGTAAATAAATATTTTGTTTAAAGATAATAAATGACACAATTAAATTGAAAAATATAAAATCTATATTATAAATATTTTTAAATAATCTAATAATGAATTTTTTTAAATATGTAAACAAAAATTAGTTATATTTTATAAATTTGTACATTAATTTAATATTTCTTATGTAATTTTTTAATAGTAAAATATAGTTTTAAATACTTGAACATCAACAATGTATGTTTTGCATTTTATATCAATATAATCTTTATATGTTGGATCTTTTAACTTGTGCTTCCAATGTCCTTCTCTATTTTTCTTGAAATTTGTTTGTAACTTTTTCTGGTGATAAAATGAGGATCTGACATCATAATTCTCAATATTTTACGGTAGTTGTCAAGTTTTTTGTATACTCTACTTCTTCAACAATTTTCAATAGCAGTTATGTTCCTTTATCATTGAAAAATATATGTTCAATCATTGGAAATTGTTCACAATTGAAAGTAGCTTAAAATTACAGGAGAAAAGAGGGAAGACGAGGAAGATATAGAATTTTCTTTATCATTTAAAATACAAAACACAAGAATATAAAAATACGCAGAGATGCAAAAACGAAGAAGCCATCTCTAACTGTTGTTGCCGGGGTAGGTCATTAGGATATTAAAATAACATTTTAGCTTGTAAAACTACTAATATAATGAGTTATTACATTTTAACTCAGAACTAAGGTAAACTTCCAAACGCACACTACACAAATACAAGAAACTTGGCCAACACCATAGTTTTTACAATCAATCAAAGTACTATAAAATGGAGAGACTAATAAAAGTCTCTTTCCAATTAAATACAATACTTTATATGCAAAATCGTACAAACATATATATATATATATATATAATTCTCTGCATTTTATAGTATACGTGACCCCTTGATCCACTTAGCTATAATATCAAAGTTCTTTCTTTAGCTATACTATCCACTTGATCCCTTTCTTTAGAACAGAAGAACACCGTTGTTTGGACAGCTCTCTTTACTAATATTTCAAATTTCATCAGTGTGAAGCTATTTTTGGACTTTTCGTAGAGTTTATAGCTAAGGAAGTAATGGTTCTTGATTGTTTGATCCTTGTAAGTGTGCTTGGCGCTTGTGCATTGAAAGCTATGCTCGGTCAATGAGTGGGATTATTATTATTATTAAAGGTTGAGCAACAACTTAGGGAGATTAAATGGCTACCATGACCCTTAAAGATAAATAAATATCATTCTTGTAATTAAGCGGCAGCTGATCTAACGATCAAATGGAACAGAATATATATACCTATATGTTGCTTAAAATTATAAAATGTTGAAGATTTTTTTTATATACATAACTATGAAACATGCAAATAATTAATAATTAATCCCTGTGGATTAAGATGCAAATGAAAAGAATGCTTTTATTATAAAATACCATTCAAAAAGATCGGACTATCCATATTCTAGCAAGCAAATAGGAAATGAAGTTCAAATGATCTTAGTCAACTCTTCAGCAAAACTAATTCTCAGCAACATTCACACATAAAATGAAAATTCAGAGAGCAGCATGTAAAGGCTAAACCTTAATCTCCACAAAAAAAATCTAACATTTGATTTCTAACAATGATGAGCACAAAAGAAAATTTTAACAATGGAAAGTGTGTGAATGGTAAATTCCATATAGATATACACACAAAACATCATTAAGAGATGGCAAAATTTTTAATAAATTTTCTATTTAAACAATTATACAACATTTTTTCAATATTTTTATCTAAATAATAATATAATTTTACAAACTTGATAGTGTTATAATATAGTAATTTATTATATCCTTTATGAATTTTCAATGTAAACACAACAATCTTTCAATATTTTGACGTTAATATTTTTCATAATTAATTATTTTTTAAAAATTATTGATTTTAATTTTAATTGTTTACTTATTAAACTTAGTTTAGTAGACTTATAAAATTATATAATCTAGTTTGGTTTATATTAGATAAAATATAAGTAGACCTAATTAAAATAGAAAAAAAAAATTATTTTTAACAAAATTACTAATAAAATTTTAATTAATTTAATTTTTATTAGAGATAAAAATAGAAGTTAACCTAATTAAAATAGGAAACATATTTTCAATTAAATTAGAATTATATTTTAATTAATTTAATTTTTATTAGAGATAAAATATAAGTTTACCTAATTAGAGTAGGAAATTTACTTTCAATTAAATTCGAATTATATTTTAATTAATTTAATTTAATTTTTGTTAGTAAATGACTAAATTATCCAATTTTTATATAATAATGAGTAAAAACTTTTTTGTAATTTTGCTTGTCCTCTGTTGTTGTCGTTCAAATGCAATGCAAGATGCCACAAGTATTTGAGTCACTAAGTAATAAAGTGATGAGAAAAGTATCGTTCCCATAAGGATTGATACTAATCACCTATTAGTCCTAATTGTATTTGTTTAGAGCTTCACAATGTAATTTGAATAGACACAATGAAATAACTAAAATAACAAACAAATAGTAAAGTAAAAAAGCACCTATCACTAACTTATTAATAAGGAAATGAATCAATATGGAAACCATGTTGTTGGGAGGTTGTACACCACATTATTATCAAGTCAAATAATATATCTATTCAAGTTAATTACCCACCTCAAGTTTTCATGATTCATATAGCACTCTCTCTCAAGTAATGCTTGACTCTACAAGCATGCGTCAATTAAATCTCAAATTCTCATAATCACCATAAAAATAAGAAAACATCAAACATACAAGGAATTAAGTAAACTTATGGAGGATTGAATTGAATCAAGCTCTCTCAAGTCATTTATTAATCTAACATGCATTTGTGGGTCTATTAGATCTACCATCTCTCAATGCATAGAACTAAACAAGAGTTGTATTTGGCCAGAGCACAATATTCAATAAGCTCAACAAACATGATATGCAATATATAAACAAAAACAAGATCTATTAAATGAACTCAAATCAAATGGGTTTCCAAAATCCCAACAGTACAAATAAACTAGCCAAACATGACTTTAAATTTCATCATTCAATATTTAAATACAACCGAAGAGATTAACAAAATAATTCACTAAAAGGAAGGGAGAACGAGATTGTTAATAAGAAGCTTTTGGGTCTTCAATGGAGTCTCTTCTTTAGCTTTTTTTTCTCCTCTTTCTTCTTCTTCTCTCTCTTAGTTGTATTGGGTGTGAGTGAGTGAGAGAATCCCCAAAAAAATTATGGTCTTTGTCCTTACATAGCCTCTTTTAGAACGTCCTTTCACCTCCCCTAGATTTGCTCTTTTAAAACATACACCTCAGCATGTTCTGTGATGAAATCGTGCTAATCGCGATCGAGGCAGAGGGACCTCTAGTTAAACGGTGGTGCTCACTACTTTGCCGCACTGCCACAGAAGATTGGGCTATTAGGAACCCATGATCGCTAGGGTGCCGCTATCGCTCAGACATTGGCCTCACTTGGGTGCTTGCTTCGATCATCTCCTGATCGCGCATCAGGTCGCGACCGCTATAGATGTCTTGACTCTGCTTCTTCTATTTCTTTTGCTTCCTTTCTTGCTCAGTTAATCACCATTTACCTCCATTATCTTCTTTTCCCTAAAAGTATCTAATTCTATGAGCTAAACTACTCTAAATGCAACCTAAAATGAATGAATGAATGTAAAAGTGAGTCTTAGAACTATATGAAAATTAGCACCAATAAATACCCCCACACTTGAATTTTTGCTTGCCCTCAAACAAACTCAAGAACAAATCAATTATCAAAGAAATGAACAAAGCATATATCCAAATTTCATCAAGCACACATAAGAATCTTCTTTTAATATCTAGTTTAAATTCCTAAAAATAAAGTTAACAAGTAAAGCCGAGAAATGTAAATTACCAAATGAAGAGCATGTTGTCTATTCATATCATACAATCATGAATCAAAATCTTAAGAAAAGTACAAATGAATGAAAAAGACTTCAAACTAAGGTGGCTTTTAATTTGGCATGTGGAAATTAACTCTCTCCTCTTTATTTTCTTTTTACTTTTTTGCTTTTCTTCCCCCTCTTTCTCAAACTACTCAATATGAACACCGTTGAGAGGGTTCTTTGAATGCTCGTACTCTTTTATAAGAGTGCTGGAGTATAAGGAATTCAAGTTCCTAACACATTTTATTTTATTTTTTATTTTTCATTTTTTTAGAATTGGAAGAGTATTTTTACAATTCCTTTCACATACAACTAAAAGCAACTTAGGAAGAAATTTAGTTCATGCACTATACTCAACCCTAAAACATCAATTCAAAACTATGATAAAATGAATAATAACATGCATTAGATTGGTTAAATGCTCAAAATTCTCAATTCAAAGTGTTGATGAAGCTTAGCAAGAACTTAAATTAACCATTAATAGAAGATTAAGCAATACGAACTCAAAAAAAAAAATACACAATGCTCATCACAATGATAATTTGCAAAAATTTCAAGTGTCAAGCATTAAAATTGGGCTAATTACAAATGCATGAAAAATTAAAAATGAAGTGCAATGCATGACATACACTCAAAATATACATATGATAAACTAAAATGCAAAGTTGTTCAACCCCCCCCCCCCCCCTCCCCCGCCCTCTCTCACAGTTAAATAAGACATTGTCCTCAATATGTGTGGGGTACCTAAATGCAACATGTAGGATCATATTATGCACAAACATACCAAAAACAAAAAAAAAATTCACAAAAAAAAAATATAAACATGAAATGTATTTCTAAAACTAAAACTCAACTAACTAAAACTAAAAATTAAAAATAAAAGTAAACTAGGGAAAAGAAGTTTACTTACCTTGTGGAGAGCCCAGAGGTGAAGGGTTTGGTGATGGTGATGAAATGCTTGCTTGGAAATAATCTTGAAGTATAATTTTTATGGAACTCACATCCTTCTTAATTCTTTGACATCTTCTCTTTTACTTTTGCTCCATTTGCTCTAATTTATTCATCACTTACCTTCATCCATGGTCGGGTTATTGAGGTGCATCTTGTTGCATTAGATCATCGGGCATTTCCTAATCAAGCTCTTTGAGAATGAGGGTGAATGCTTCTGTATGCTCGTTAGGATGGTTCATGTAGCATGTCTTTGTTTGTTATTAGCGGAGCTCCATTTTGTTTGTAATCACCTCAGTAAGAAAAAGAAAATCATGATTAATTGAACTCGATTTAATCACAGACATGTATGTGTTTGAGGGATAAAAAACATAAAAATACAAAGCAATGGTCGTGACAATATGGCCCATGGATATCTTAATCTTTGGGTTCATGCTAATGTGGATCAGTGTTTGAAAAATGAAGTGATTGGGGTCTTGGTATGCAATCCTCATATGAAAGGCATCTCTTGCTTTGAAACACGACTACTTTCATTTTTACCGAAGATGGCAGAACACATGAAATGATGAATACCAACTAATAATGATCCTTAATCAAACCACTTGGGGTTATATCACTTTCTGGGTAAATAGGCAACCCGGAGAGAATTCTTCAAAATTATGCAACATCAAAATGCCTAGGGGCTGCTTTCAACCCTTTAATTGGAAATCCAAACACTCTAAAAATTAATTCATAATCAATTTTATATTAATTTCCAAGGAAATGACAAGTGAACACCAAATTGTTCGAATCCTTAGGTCAAAGAGTAGTGAAACAGAGCTAATTATTTGTAAGTGTCATATTTCATTGTTAAGAATTTTTCCCAACCTAATTTGTTACAAAGATTCTCTAAAGTACCCTAAAGACCCAATTTTTGTAAAAATGATTCATCAAAAGACTTGCATATAATGACTTTTTGGCGAGCAAGAGAGGCATACCTTTTGCCTTCATTATGCGAAATAATAGGGAATGGGGCATTATATTGACTGGAAAAGTCTGTGCGAAGAGGAGGGTACTAGAGAGGAGATGGCGATGGTGATGAATATTGCTCCGTGGCTGGTGGTTCTTCATCAACTACTAGTTCCTCACCCTTATTGGATTGCCAACGGTGGGATGCTTGAGCTTTTTAGCGAGGCATGATTTGATAAGAGAGGGGTAAAGAACTTTAGAGGAAAATAGGAGATACAAGGAGGGTAGGTAGCTAGGGATTGATAAGGAGGAGAGAAGAGAAATAAGAAAAATTTAAAAATAGAAAGAGTTGGAGTTAATGTTGCCTCTTCATATAGGCGGATGTCACAATTGCAGATATGTAGTCACCGTAACAAAAAATGGAAGGGCTAGACAATAGTGATCACTACTCAATAGTGCTTGTGCATTGTGAAAAAGATTACAAAAAAGGAGAGGTATCACGTTCATAGTGATCGCTACTCAGTAACGATCATGACAGAGAGTGGTGATCTTTAGAATATACGATCGTGGTATGATAGTGATCACTATAAAAAGTTGAGTTTTGGAATGATATGCAGGTTAGTAATTGTGGGAGGATACGCGATCAGGGTGATGGACTAGAGTTATTGAAGTAGCTATCGTAATGGTATAACGATCACAACAGTGAGCTTTGCATTAAACACTATGTTTCAAAAATGCCATAACCTAAATTAGCATATGACAAAATCATCTAAAACACAACTAAAAGATATAAAATAATTAATAAGTCACAAATTTAAACATAAAATGAACATAATAAAAAATGAACAAGGTAAAAATTGAAAACATGCTAAATTTATAGTCAATTGCTTAACTGTCCAAGAATGCCTTCAATTAGTGAGGTGGAGAGGGAGTGCATCCCTATCCTGGAACATCATTCCTTGGTGGTATGGTTTGTACCTCTAGCCATTGACCTTAAACTATTCTCCACTTGCATTTTCCAACTTAAGAGCACCATTGGGAAATACTTGGATAACCTTACAGGGTCCACTCCACTGGGACTTGAGTTTGCCTAGGAATAAGTGGAGTATTGAATTAAATAGCAGAACTAAATCTCCCTCTTCAAATGACTTCTTATAGATCCTTTTATCATGCCATCTTTTAGTGCATTCCATGTATATTTTAGCATTTTTGTATGCTGAGTGTCAAAGTTCTTCAAGCTCTTAGAGTTGTAACAACCTTTGCTTTCTTGCTGCATTTATATCAAAATTGAGGGCCTTAATTGCCTAATAAGCTTTATGCTTAAGCTCTACCGGTAAGTGATAGGCCTTTCCATACACCAATCGATATGGAGACCTGCCTATTGGTGTTTTAAACGTTGTGTATTATGCCCACAAAGCGTCATTAAGCTTGGTTGCCCAATCCTTCTTTGAACTCCCTACTGTCTTCTCAAGGATTTATTTTAAATCTCTATTTATGATTTCAGCTTGGCCATTAGTCTAAGGATAATATTGTGTTGTAATGTGATGGTGCACTCTGTACTTCTTCAAAAGAGCTTCCAATAGTTTATTACAGAAGTCGGAACCACCATCACTGATCAAAGCTCTTAGAATACTAAATCTCATAAATATCTTCTCAAGGAACTTGACCACTGCCCTTGTATCATTTGTTAGAGTGGCTATAGCTTCTACCCACTTGGAAACATAGTCTATACCCACAAGAATGTCACAATTTCCATAAGATGAGGGGAAAGGCCCAATAAAATAAACTCCCTATATGTTAAAGAGCTCAATTTCCTAAATGTTAGTGAGTGGCATTTCATCCTTCTTTATTATATTCCCAATTCGTTGGCAATTATCACACCTTTGAACAAATTCCCTTGCATTTTGAATAGTGAAGGTCGATGAAATCCATTCTTAAGCACTCTTATTATTGTTTTTGATGCTCCAAAATCTCCACCATATGGAGAGCTATGACAATGGGCTAAAATGGAAGTTTTCTCTGAGCTAGGCACACACCTTTATACTAAACCATCAGCATATGTCTTGTATAAAAATGGACCATCCTACAGGTAATATTTGATGTCTGACGGGAATTTCTTCTTTTGTTGATATGAAAGCTCTTGTGAAAGCACCCCACAAGCTAAATAATTCATAATATTAGCATACTATGGGGGATCTAAATGCTGAATAGCAAAAACAAAAGCTCATTAGGAAAATTATCATGAATCTCTTCCTCGAATTATAAATAGTCATGATGCTCTAACTGAGAGACGTGATCAGCTATAACATTCTCATTCCCCTTCTTGTCCTTGATTTCTAAATCAAATTCCTACAATAAAAGCACCCACCAAATTAGACAACGTTTTGCATCCTTTTTTTGCAAACAAGTATCGCAATGCAGTATGGTCAGTAAAGACAATAATTTTAGATCCTAAAATATATGATCTAAACTTCTCAATTGTAAAAACTACATCTAGCATCTCTTTTTCAGTGGTAGTATAATTAAGTTATACATCCGAGAGAGTCTGGCTTATGTAGTAAATAATATAGTATTTGTAGTCGATGCAAACTCGCCAATCGTCTACAACTCCCTTAGAAAGCAGCTCCCCTTCTTCATTCTTTACCATTGTCATGTCGCTCTTCTTTAGGACACATTGTATTAGACTCACCCATTCATTATAAAAAATAGGATAAATAAGGCTAGCATCAAGAAGATTTAATATTTCTTTCTTCACTACTTCTTGCATGTTAGGATTAAGTCTTCATTGCCTCTCAGCTATAGCTTTACAACCATTTTCCATACCAATTCTATGCATCACCATTGGAGGGCTAATCCCCTTGATATTTGCTATCTACCATCCTATTGCTCTCTACCTTTTTCTTATAACCTCACTTATTCTTCTTGATCCTCAGTGAATTTGTTAGAAATTATGATAAGCAAGGTGTTCCCCTCCCCAAAAAAGGTGTATCTTAGGTGGCTAGGTAGAGATTTAAGCTCCAAATGAGGAGGCTTCTCAATGGAGGGTGGAGTTAGGGTGTCATTTCAAATGAGAATCTCAAGTTTGGTGAAAGGAAATTCTTCCTCTTCACATGGTTGCTCACTCTCTATTTGCTTGGCATGTTCCATCCTTTCTTATATCTTTTTCACATATTCATCCACCACTTCAACCCTCATGTACAACTCTTCTTCACAAATTGGTTGTTTCATAAACTTTGATATAGTGAATTCCACTTTCTCGTCCCCTATTGTCAAAGTGATTTTCCTATTATAGACATTAATAATGGCTTTTTAAATTTTTGAGAAATGGTCTCCCAAGTATGAGAGGGCAATTCTTGTTTTGCTCAAAATCTAAAATCACAAAATCAACCAGGAACATAAATTTATCCACTTTGACAAGCACGTATTCAATTACTCCAAATGGCTTTTTGATAGAGTGATAAGCTAGTTGAAGTGTCATGTTTGTATTGATAGCATCTCCAAGGTTCAATTCCCTAAAAAGTGAAAGTGGCATTAGATTAATACTAGCACCTAGATCATATAAGCATTTAGGAAACTCTTAAGAACCAATAACACAAGGGATAGTAAAACTCCCTAGATCCTTGAGTTTAACTGTAATTTTTCTTTAAATGACGAAGCTGTAATCTCCATCAAGGGCATCGTCTCATTGTCATCCCACTTCCATTTATTGGTGATGATGTCCTTAAGGAATTTGGCGTACTTTGGCATCTCATTCAAGGCTTTAGAAGGAGGCAACTTCAACTCTAATTTCTTGAAAGTTTCCAAAAATTTCGCAAGCCTTTTCTCATCATCATTGATTTTTCTTTGTCTCAAGGGAAAGGATAATCTTGCAGCATATTTGGAAGTGTCAATGATAGGGGCTGCTCCATTTACTTCTCAACTTGTTTCTCCTTAGCTTTCTCTTGTACTTCTTCACTTGGCATTTCTTGATCTTTTTGTCATCATCAACCTTTAATGAGATTTATTTAGGACTTTGAAGTTCCTTGCAACTTCTTAAGGTGATGGCTTTCACTTGTTCCTTGGGATTAACCTCCATATTACTTGGTAAATGTCCTTGAGCTCTAGTTGCAATAACATTTACCAATTTTCCCAACTGACCTTCAATATTGTGAATTGAAGAAGCATGATTCTTGACAATTCAATCAAACTTTGCTTCCATTCTTTTTTTTTTTATTTTCCTCTTGGCTAGTCATCTTTGAGGTGACAACATCAAAGAATTTATCTAGTTTATTCTCTATGGTTGCTAATCTATCATTTCTTGATTATGGTTGAAATCTAGGTGTTTATGATGGCTTAGTAAACTGATTTAAAAATCCTTGAGAATTTGATTGTTGCTCCATGAGAAATTAGGATGATTCCTCTACCCTTAGATGTAAGTATTGGAAAAAGGATTATTGGCTTGCCTTGGTTGGAATTGATTTCCAATATAGCTGCGATTCTCAAGCATACCATCTCTATAAACATTGTTATTCACAAAGCCACATTCAAGAGTAGAATGACCAAATATATGACAATACTCATAAGGTGCACTAGAAATAGAGGAAATAGTATTACCCTTTGAAGTTAGATCACCAATATGCTTTGAAAGTGTAGCAATTTGAGCTTGTAGTGATGTGACCATGTTAACTCCTATCCTTCCACTTTACTTAGGAGGAAATTGTCTCTTGGATGGCCAAAGAAAATTATTGTTGGCCATTTTTTCCGATAATTTGAAAGCTTCATCAACCATTTTTTGTATAAGAGACCCCCCAATAGCTGCAATGATTATGTCTCTTGTGGACCTCATCACTCTATTGTACAAAGTACGCATAAGCAGATCCTTTGGCAAACCTTAATATGGACAATTTTATTATAGCTCCTTTAACCTCTCCCAAGCATCGCATAAGGACTCTATTTCGTATTGCTAAAATGTAGTTATGTCTTTGATGATCTAATATGTCTTGGAAGGTGCAAAATACTTTACTAGAAATGCCTTTGCAAGAAGATCCTAAGATGTGATTGAAGTTAGTAGCTGTGAATTAAGCCATGCCTTTGCTCTATCCTTGAGTGTAAAAGGGAAAAGTCTCAAGTGAATGGCATCATCGGACACACCATTTTATTTAAAAGTATCACAAATCTCTAAAAAATTTGCGATAAGAGCATTTGGATCCTCAGAGGCAAGTCCGTAGAACTGAATAGTGGATTGAATCATTTGTAATAGCACTAGTTTTATCATGAAGTTGTTTGCTTGTATGTTCGTTCTAGTTATGCTCTACTGAGCACTTCTAATCCCAGTATAGAAAACTCTAAAAGAGTTCCTTTAGCTTCTCCTTGTTGCTCCACCATTTCTCTAGTTGCACTTTTCGATCTCCTATGATTTTCTCTCTCGAATCTAGACAAATTCGGGATGGAAACTAATGGTTCAATCTGAGTACGTCTAGTATTGTACATAAAAATAAAGGAGTACCTAAAAATAAAGTAAAAACTATTGGGTTTCATGATCCATAATGCAATGGAAAACAAAAACTTTAACAATAAAAACCCATAACCCTGATCCATATAATTCGAACTAGATTGATTGAGAGGATTTTCAAACACTCACCAAGATGATCTTATGGCAAGATTGTTGGAAGGATGAGAGGGGGTTCACTCCGATGACACCCTACCTCAAGCTTTTTATATTCCTTTTATCGGATTGAGATGTCACCAAAAGGTCACACCCTCTACGGAATCCACACAAACAAGGTGATCCAAAGTGAAGTAGGTTTACTAGAACCTTTATTGTCTCACAACACTTTTCTCTCTATATGTTTTCTCATAAAAAGTAGTAGAGGAAGAAGGAGAATGCGTCTTAGCAAATCCTAGAGAAAGAGATGTTTATATACACATCTTATATGGGGTTTCTCTTACCAAAATAGTTTTGGTAATATTAGACTTCCTTTTCTACTTTGATTCTAATTCCAAATTAGAATTCTTTTCTATTTATTTTAAATAACTCTTACCTAAAATAAATTAGAAAATAAATGAATACTAATATAAATATATAAATATATATATTTGTTTATTTACTTATTTATTTAATCTTAGATGGAGATCATTATTGGGCTAATTAACCTAAGTCTGCTTTGGACTTGTTCTAAGTGTGCGACCCTGTAGGTTCACACAACGTTGGCAGTGGGCCTAAAATTTCCATTTTAGCCCACAAGCCATAATTGGTCTCTAGCAAGACATTATGACTACCCAAGTTGTGTGAAGGCCAATAATCCAACATAACCTAACATATGGCCATGCATATTGTTTCTTGATCCTAAGTTATTCAATCATATTGTTTCTTGATCCCAAGTAGACTGATACTGATAACTCTTTATCATTCTAGCATGGCCATGCATTTCTCTGCAGTCTAACTCATCAAGGGGCCCAACAGATATCTTCTTAAAATAATTGAGGGACAAATTCCATCTTAACCACTCACATCCCTTACACAACTCATTCTATATCAAATCATAACATGTTTTACCATCCGGTTAAAGATGGCATAGGGATGTGTTAAAATACAAAATTTATCATGCAGGAAACCATGGTGATCTTAGGTGAAAGGACTCAAATAATAGTACTGTGATAAGAATCACCTATGACAATAATCCATGTGGTATTCTCATAGTGGGTCGATCCAGTACATCATTTCTCTAAATATATACCTATGAGTTTGACTTAATATCTCATATACATGATCAGTAGAACTTAATCTTCAGTCAACCTCATACTAGTCTTTATTCATTGTTGTTCCCATAACAATAATCTACTAGGTATATTTAGATTAGAATTCAAGTATCACCTAAGAGTTTTACTATCAAGTCACGTACTTAATGATCTTAGTAGAATTAACTAATCAAGGATAATACTATAATTAGTTAGTAATAATAAAAATGTCTCTTTATTATTAAAATAGAAATATGATAAAGTTAAAGTATGACCATTACATAATTGGCTTAGGGCATAACACTAACAATCTCCCATTTGCACTAGGCCCAATTAATATTGTATCTCATACCCATTGACCTAGTATGACTCTCATGCTTAGTATATGAAAAAGGCTTAGTTAGTGGATCAGCAACATTGTCATCTGTTGGTACTCTGCATATCTTCACAGTCTCCTCTCTCAATGATTTCTCTAATGAGATGATAACGCTTGAGTATATATTTGGATCGTTGATGTGATATGGGTTCCTTAGCTTGTGCTATGGCTCCATTATTATCATAATAAAAGTCCACTGATTTGATATACTAAGAATAATTTCTAATCCAGTTATGAACTTCTTGATCCAAACAGCTTCCTTGGCTGCATCAGAAGTAACTATATACTCAGCTTCTATTATAGAATTGACAACGGTGTCTTGCTTTGAACTTCTCTAGCTCACTGCACCTCCATTTAAATAAAACACATAACCTAGCTGTGATCAAAAGTCATCTTTGTCAGATGGGAAGCTAGCATCTGTGTAACCATTTACAACTAGCTCATCTTCCTGTCCACCATACAGTAAAAATGCATCCTTAGTCCTTCTCAAGTACTTAAGGATATTCTTAACTACTATCCAGTGACTTTCACCTAGCTCTGACTAATATCTGCTCGTTATACTCAAAGCATATGAGACATCTGGTCGAGTGCATAACATGGCATACATGATGTATCCAATAGCAGAAGCATATAGAATATTACTCATGCGGTCTCACTCATCTTGTGTCTTTGGACACTGAGTCTTGCTAAGACTAATGCCATGGCACATTAGCAAGAATCCTATTTTAGAGTTTTGCATACTAAACCTATTCAATACCTTGTCAATGTAAGTGTTATGACTTAGGCCAATAAGCCTTTTAAATCTATCTCTATAGATCTTGATGCCTTAAATATAGGCGACTTCACCTAAGTCTTTCATTGAGAAACAATTCCTTAGCCATGATTTAACATTTTGTAGAGTAGGAATATCATTTCCAATGAGTAATATGTCATCAACATATAGCACTGGAAAAACTGTTGCACTCCCATTAACCTTCTTGTAAACACAAGGTTCATCTTCATTTTTGATGAATCTAAACTCTTTGATTGCTTCATCAAAATGAAGGTTCCAACTCCAAGATGGTTGCTTCAATCCATAAATGGATCTTTGAAGCTTGCAAACCTTTCCAGAATTTTCAGGATTGACAAAACCCTTTGGCCATGTCACGTACACATCCTCTATGAGGTTTCCATTAAGAAATTTTATTTTGACATCCATTTGCCATATCTCATAATCATAGTATGCAGCTATGGCAAGGAGAATTCGAATGGACTTAAGCATACCAATTGGTGAAAAGGTTTCATCATAGTCTATACCATATGTTTGCTTAAAACCCTTTGTCCCCAGTCTTGCTTTAAAGGTATGCATATTGCCGTCCATGTTATTTTTCTTTTTGAAAACCCATTTACACCCAATAGTTTTTAAGCCTTTAGGTGGATCAATCAAAGTCCATACTTGATTATCATACATGGATTGCATTTCCAATTTCATGGCTTCGAACCATTTCTCAGACTTTGGACTGTCCATAGTCTCTTAGTAGGTTGTGGGCTTACTTCGATCCACAATCATCACATCATTATTATCCATTATGAGAAATCCATATCTCTCGGGATTATGACGCGTCCTACTAGACCATCTAGGACCTTGTGGTACTTGTGTATATTCAACATTTACTTGTTGATTTAGTTGAGGTTCTATATGTGGTACGATGCTATTTTGTGGTTCTTGAATTTCTTTAAGTTGTACTTTACTCCCATTGGTTCCTTTGGAAATGTACTCTCTTTCTAAAAAGACACATTATTAGCAACAAACACTTTGTTTTCAGAAGCATTGTAAAAGGAATATCCTTTTGTTTCTTTAGGATATCCTACAAAAAGGCATTTGTCTAATTTGGGTGTTAATTTATCTAAAATTTAGTGCTTCACATAAGCCTCACATCTCCAAATCTTAAGAAAAGACAAATTAGGAGATTTCCCACTCCATATCTTATATGGTGTCTTTTCAACTGCCTTTAATGGAACTCTGTTTAAAGGGATGCAATAGTTTCTAGAGCATACCCCCAAAAGGAGATTGGAAGATCTGACTGACTCATCATATATCGAACCATATCTAATAGAGTTTGATTTCTCCATTCAGACACACCATTCCATTGTGGTGTTCCTGGTGGAGATAATTGTGAAACTATTCCACAATCTCTAAGATGATCAATAAATTCTTGGGTTGATCAAATCTAAGTGCTTTAATATTCTTACCAAGCTAATTTTGTACTTTATTTTTGAAAATTTTGAACATTTCAAAAGATTCAGATTTGTGCTTCATTAGATTGACATAGTCATATCTACTGAAATCATCTGTGAAAGTAATGAAATACTGATAACCTCCTATAGTAGTGGAACTTAGTGGACCACACACATATGAATGTATAAGGCCTAATAAGTCATTAGCCCTCTCACTATGTCCAGTAAAGGATGTCTTAGCAATTTCCATAATAAACAAGATTCACCAGTTTCATATGATTCAAAATTAAATGAACTCAAAAGTCCATGTTGGTGGAGCTTTGATATGCGTTTCTCATTTATATGACCTAAAGGAAAATGCCAAAGATAGGTTGTATTTAAATCATTAGATTTAAATTTCTTTGTATTAATGTTATAGATAGACTTTTCATTCATGTCTTCTATGTCTAAAACATAAAGACCATGATTTCATGGAGCATACCCATAGAAAATATTATCATGATAAATGGAGCATTTATTATTCCTAATAATAAATTCAAAACCATTCTTGTCCAAACAAGAAACATAAATGATGTTCCTACTCATAGCAGGTGCATAATAACAGTTTTCTAAACTCAAAACAAGTCCACTAGGCAAAGTTAAATCATAAGTTCCTATAGCTAATACAGCAACTCTTGCTCCATTTCAAACTTGTAGGTCCACTTCACCTTTAGGCAAGATTCCACTCCTTTTTAGACCCTGTATATTAGTACAAATGTGAGATCCAGAACCGGTATCTAATACCCAAGAACTAAAAGTTGATAAATTGACTTCTATAACATGAATACTTGAAGAGGTAGTCACACTACCAATATTCTTCTTTAGATCATCCATATAGAGCTTGCAATTTCTTTTCAAATGACCTGGCTCTTTGCATAAATAGCATGTTCCCTCCTTAGGTGGTTTTGCTTGGGGTGCAGGCTTAGGCTTTAGGCTTGGGCTTAGGCATCTAAAAGCCTTTAAAAGCCTTATTCTTGCCTTTACCTTTTTCCATCCTTTCCATACCATTCCTTTTATTAACCATTAGAATATCCTTGGTAGTCTTGATGCTCTTTTCAGCAGTCTTAAGCATCCCATGCAATTCAGAAATAGTTTTGTTCATGCCATGCATGTTATAGTTCATAACAAACCCATCATATGTTTCTAGTAAGGACTGAAGAATAATATTAATAGCTAATTCTTGGTCAATCTTAAGACCAAGCCTTTCAAGATCTTCAAGATGACCCTTCATCTTGAGAATATAAGGAGCCACTGAGCTGCCAGTAGTCAACTTATAAGAAAGTAATGCCTTTATGATGCTAAACCTTTCAATTCTAGCTTTCTTTTGGAAAATTTCCTTGAGATGGCCAATTATGGTATATGCATCCATCTCCATTAGTTTCTTTTAGAGATTTAAATCTAGGCATCCGAGCATAAGGCAAGTGACATCAATAGAATCATTAAGATGCTTACTATGAGCATCCTTTTGAGCTCTAAAAGCATTAACAACTAGTTCATCAGGAATGGGTTGATCAAGGATATATTCCTTTCTTTCTTTCTTAAGAACAATTCTTAAGTTTCTGTGCCAATCTAGGAAGTTAGTCCTATTAAGCTTATCCTTCTCAAGTATTGATCACAATGACAAATTAGATGTTGTGTTTGATGCCATTATCTACAACAAATATATATGCAGTGTATTTAGTATTATATCAAGTTGTTTTAATGAGGCATTATTATAAATTGTAAAATAATTTATTCAAATTAATAACCCTCAAGTTAACTTGTAAATTGTAGTGGGTCAAGATCCATATTTCACCATATTTTAAGTGATCTTTGGCCCATCACCTAAAGATATTATTATTTAGGTACGTAACTCTTACCAATTACATCTCATGTAACTCTTAAAAGGTATGGGATTTGACATCATATGTCCTGGCTAAAAATCCCATAAAATGCCCTTGATCCAAAATCGTTTTGATAAACTAGTTAAGTCTAACCATATCGAACGTTTGAATAGGACCATTATTCGACTTGTCTTCCTTGGATGATTTAATACGCCCTGCTTTGGCAGACCTATATATAATAATCTAAGGCTTGACAATTGTTACTTTTATGAGAGACATTATAATAACTTAATATTGAATGAGGGTTCATCTTTGTTTTATTTTATTTGGATATTTTTATATTGTAAACATACATCACATGCATAGCATCTCATACATAACGTAATAATAAAGCAATAAAGTAAACGTGACATGGCATGGCCCAAAATCTAATTTGATCTTCATAAGCCAATATGAGATCAATGGTAAATCCTAGGTAATAAGACTTCCACTATCTTAAGCCTTTCACCTTGGATCTACACTTTGTGTTTGCACCTTGGATCTCCATCCTTGGCCTCCTTTTGTGTCTCCACGTTGGGCCTTCATTTACATTATATTAAATGTTACAATCTATACTATTTTATTACTACTTAATAAAATAAAATTACAATAAATAGAAAAATGACTTGCAGGCCATATTTAATAAATTACAACCAATAAAAAATGAATAACAAAAATCCAAACACATTGGTCTTAAGGGTCATGCCATGTACCTTACATTTTTACACTAAACACATAGAGCATAATAGATTAATTTTCATTAAAATTAATTATTATGATAATTAATCTATTATGATGAGAACAATTTATGTGGTGAATCCATTTGGCGAAGGTATGGGGGCAGTGCCCCCGAAATGATAAATAATTTCCCAAAACTCTTTGAATGAATAGTTGCCAAAACCTTAAACCAATTTAATCATATTACATTTCAATTTATATGTTCAAAACATATTAACTTTGTCCAACACTTGAAGAAGAATGCCATAAGCTTTTAAATTTACACTTTGCAGATTTACAGTCAGGTATAGTTGTGTGCCTTAATGCGTATGGCCGTGTGCACTGTATTCTGTGTAAAATTGCTCACGGTGCACGGCCATGCGACCTGTACACCCAAAATTCTGCATTCAAAAATAACATGCATTTTCCAAAAATTCATACTACAAATGGTGTTTAATTGTATTAAACAACCATAGACATTAATCCAATTAATGTACAAAATTATTTTTGATGTAGATTTAATTAAATCATCACATAGAAATGTTCAAATGAAATTTTGAAAACTCTTTTCAAAATCAAATATATATCATA
>CATIWM010112847.1:0-10364 GCA_949671775.1 Mallotus repandus | reverse complement strand
TATTTTCTCTTTCTTTTTTCCTTTTCCTCTTTTTTATAAATTTTTATTTTATCATTTTTTTTAATTTTTCCCCTTTTTTATGTTTAATTTTTCTTCTTTCCTTTTCTCTTTTATTTTTAAATTTTTTATTCTCTCCATTTTTTAATTCCTGTTTTCCTTTTCCTTTTTATTTTTCAAGAGGTGTAAGAATCGATACCCCACATCTCCATTCTGTTATTAGGTAGCGTATATTTAATTTTGTTTATTTTTGGTTTATTTTTTATTTCTGATCTTGTTTTAAATGTAAAGGGAAATATGAAAGTGCTTTTAGTGCTTCTAGTTCTGGTTTAGTAGATGTTGTTGGTTCTGAAAAGGGTGTTGAATATAAGAAAAGTGAATGTAAAGGCAATGAAGGTAGAGATGATGGTGTGAATAAAGAAGCTTATGATTTAAAGTTTTGTTGAAGATGCTGGTGGTGGTGATGAGTTAAAGGATTCTGCTGGGGTATGTTCTGTTTTATTATTTTTGTATCTTTTTGGTTTCTTTTTAGTTTTTGATACTTTATTATGTGTTTTGTTTTAGTGGTGATAAGAAATTGTTTGAGGATGTTGGTTTTAATTCCAATATTAAAGATGGTGTTGATGGTGATGAATTGTTGTAGGTTTCTAATTTAGTGCACTTTTTTTTTATTTGGGTTTTAGAGTTTTAGGGTTTGCAAATCAAACCACCAAGAGAGACTCCGTCCTTAATAAAGCATACAATTTACTCATTGTTTTACTAAATTTTTATTGTTGTTAGGTAGAGCAACAAACATACATAGATTTGAAAATGAAAAAGTAAATATATACGCTGAAGCATCCAATTGAAAATAGAACTTGTTTTAATGGGGTATCAACATAAATTAAAAGTCAATAATAAAATCAATAATTTATTTTTGTATAAATTATTAACTTTAATTTTTTATATCGGATCATATACAGATCATATACAGATAAGATACAAATCATATCCTGATCATATACGAAAAAACTTCATTCTTTATTATAATGATTTACCATAAATGGAAAATACTCCATTGTTTATTGTAATGAAGCATTCAATCAAAAAGGGAATTTGTTTTAATGGGCCATCAGCATAAATTAAAAGTCAAGAATAAAATCAATAATTTACTTTGTATAAATTCTTAACTTTAATTTATTATATTAGATCATATATTGATAAGATCCAGATCATATACAGATCATATACGAAAATAATTTTATTCTATATTAACCATATACGAAAAATACTTCATTCTTTATTGTAATTATTAAATTTTTTTTGAAAGTATTATATTTAGTTGCTAAATATATAATGTACAAAAAACTAACAAATTTTGGGAGGGTAAACATTTTTTGATATAAAAAAATTATTGAAAAATTTATTATTATTAAGTATACAATGTATCAGAAATGTAAAATATACTTAAAGTATACAAAATTGTAAAAATATATACAAAATTGACACCCAAAAAATTGCTAAATGCCCAATTCACATTCCTAAATTATTAAATTTTATTAAATTTTTATATATTAGAAATTTAATAATTGGATACAATACTTTCAAAAATAAATTTAATAAATAAATTTTTGTTAATATATATTTTTTTGCTATTATTATGAAGAATTGCTTCAACAACATATACACCATACATGCACTTGTGGAAAATGATCGTCAACTCTTATAATTGTTTAGACCAAAGCAACTACAATAGGAAAAAAAAAGTTCAAGTCCATAATTGCTTTTGAATGATAGTGCCTTGATACTTATTGTATATAATGCCCCGCGTTCCTTTTTTCTTACTTTCCTTAAAAAAAAGAAGCTTTTAGCTTTCTTTATGAAAAGATGGATTATATTTTTTTTCCAGGAACAAATATAATTGTATCATATTTTTAAAATTGGATTGGAAGTTAAAATGGTCATAGAGTGTGGTTTAATTTTAAGAACGCTGATAATAACATTAAGATTTGAAAGTGAAACAATGGTAGTGCCTGAGCCGGAATTAATTTACTATTGATGGGTTAATTTTAGTAAAGTTAAAACCTGAAATTTAATGGGCAATCGCACCAAATAGTAATCACCAAAGACTTGCAGCTTAATTAACCCTTGCTGATTCCCCCTGCAATGATGGCAGCAATCCTAGATTAAACCAATTATGATTAACTTTAGTTGTTTGAGTAATAACCCAATCTCCAATGAAAACTTTGAAAAAATTCATGAATCAACGAAGAACAATTCCAAAAGCAGAAAAAAGAAAAAGAAAAGAAAAGAACTCACAAGAAGTTGTATGAAACAGCAAGAATAACAACAAATCAAATGTCCAAGAAAAGAAGTGGATTCAGAATAGAAGATGATGAATAAGGTGTTAGGTTCAAAACAAACAGATCCACACAACGTCAAAGCCAAGGATATCCCTAAAATTAACTATGCAAATCCCGCTGGTGTTATCTACGATGGCGGCCCCGATGACTACCTCCTCACCCTTGTATCTGACAGAGAGTCATCAGAAAAGGGAACAGGAGATGACAGTGGTGAACATAGCAAATTAAGCACTAAAAGCATTAGGTTAGCAAATTAAGGAGAGAAGAAGAATTGGGAGGAAGGTGATGGTGGTGGAAGGAAGGAGAGGATGTGTGAAATTTTTTTTTGCGTCATTCACTGGATTTTTTTTTGTGTCATTTACATTAAAAGACACGGCGGTAATTATTTTTGGCTTTGGTGGGCATTTTGCTAATTTATGAAAAGTGGGTGCATTTTGGTGAATTGAGGCCCTTTTTGGGCATATATATTAAAATCTCTTTTTATTTTTGAAATTTCATTTGGACTTCAGCCCTTTTCTTTTTTTTTCTTTTGAATTTTCTCTTTTTTCGTTTTCTTTTAATTTTTTTAAGTTTGCTTAAAAAATAACAATAATTAGAATAAATAATTAAAAAAAGTCCTAAAAATAATAATTTAGTTCAAAACTAATAAATCAGATCCAATAAATCTAATTTCATAGTCAATTTTCATCATTGGCTCCTCTGTCGCACCCACACTCAAGTAATCCCGAAATTGGATGCTTACATTCCTACTTCTGGCCTACAATTCGCAACAAAGTTGAGAAGTTTGTGCAACGATGCAAGATTTTTCAGGTTTCCAAGGGAACAACCATTAATGCAGGATTGTACATACCTTTACTAGTCCCTTCTTAGCCTAGGATTGATATTAGCATGGATTTTGTGTTGGGGTTGCCCTGGACAAAGCGAGGTAACGATTCCATCTTTGTTGTGGTTGATAGATTTTCTAAGATGGTTAATTTTATTTTTTGTAAGAAGATTACAAATGTTGTTAATGTGGCATAACTATTTTTTTTATGATGTGTATTGTCTCCATGGATTACCTGCATCCATTGTTTCAGATAGAGATACCCATTTTCTAAGTCATTTTTGGCAAAGTTTGTCGAAGATGGTTAATACACAACTAAATTTTAGTAGTGCATATCATCCTCAAACAGATGGGTAGACTAAGGTTGTGAACAGGTCTGTTGGCAATTTCCTGCTTTGCTTGGTAGGGGATCATGTCAAGAGTTAGGATCATAAGTTGTGTGAGGCAGAATTTGCTCATAATCATATAGTAAATCACTATATAGGTTTCAACCCATCCCAAGTGGCTTACTCTACTCAGCCTCAGGGACCATTGGATCTGATGACAGTGTCAAGCAAAACTAAGGTTCATAGTAAAGCAGCTGATTTTACGACTAGCTTGTAGGATGTCCACAAGGCATTTAATGAGAATCTGTCTATTTTTAATTCCAATTAGAAGCAGAATGTAAGCCAAAAGCACAAGCATTTTGAGTTTGAAATGTGTGATTTTGTGTGGACAGTCCTAACTAAGGACCGTTTTCCAGCTAGGGATTATAACAAGTTAGTTGCTAAGAAGATTGGGCATGTGGAGATTATTGAGAAGATTAATCCTAATGCTTATTGCCTCAAATTTCATAGTCATATCCGCACAACTGATGTTTTTAATATAAAGCACTTGATTCCTTTTCATGGTGACTTTTCATATGAGGATTTAGGTAACAATTCAAGGGTGAATTTTCTCTTTCAGTTACTAAAGTTCTATTTTAGTTTCAAGTTAAAGTAACTCGAACATATCCAATCATATTTTGTATACGTGGCAGTTAGAATAAGCATGTTCTTAGTATATTCACTACGTAAGCATCCCGTTAAATATCCTAATCATCTTGTAGGCCATAGAAAAAAAAATTACTAAAGAAAATAAAATTGAAAATGTAAAAACCCTAATAATCAATAATTTTATTTTCTAGGATCCACAAGATTATAAGCGTAGGGTACTTACTAGGATGCTTATATGGTGAATATACTAAGAATAAGCTTATTCTGGCTGCTACATATTCTAAATTTGATAAGATATGTTCGAGTTACTTTAACTTGAAACAAAAATAGAATTTTAATAACCGAAAAGAAAAAAATAAAAAATCTGGTACTGAAATGAAATATATGAAAAGTTAAGGTACCATTGGTGCAATAAATCTATTTTGCTGTCTCTATCATACTAACTATTTTTTTAGTGAACTTTTGCATTGCTGGCCTCATTGTAATTATCAAAAGATCATGTGATTTGATGAGACTGACAAATTTAATTGGTGAAAACAGAGAGCACTATATTTTAAATGGCAAGGAACATACCTTGAAAGGGCTATTGTCTGTTCTAAATTAAATAACAGGAACATATTTTAGCCATACAAGAAATCCCTTAAATAAGAAAATAGAGCAACAAACAGAGCATATGAGAAAAACTTGTATAGCAAAAAATAAAAAAAATTGATCCAAAGTAGATGCTAAGAACTCTTAAAATAATATTTATTACCCAAAATTTCACTTTGTGCAAATATACAGTCCAATCCATACATAAAATCTTGCAGCTTGTATCACGTTAATGAATTTGACCATATCATATGTATCTTTAAAATAACACTATGTTTTTCAAAAAAAAAAGAATGAAAGTGTTTTGACACCTTTTACATGATGGTCATATTACTTTAGTAAAAGAAATCATAGCAAAAATCAAAGAAAGATAACCAATTTACTATTAGTTCAATGCTCAATAAGAGTGGTTGTTCAAGGATATATTAGTTAAGCAAAAGGATTAACAAGTGTGTTCAATCAAAGTGGTTGCTTAAGCAAAAGGATACAATAGTTCAATGCTCAACCACAGTAAAAGTATATAGAATAAAAAAAAAGAGAAATTACCTGGTGAGTGACTAAAAAGACAACAAATATATGGAACATAATATTTAACATGAAGAGTAATAGATGCACAACATATAGTTTTAGCAAAAGTCTCGTTTACTAAAAATCATTGTAAAATCTTTGAGAATTTATTTAAATACTATTTATGATTCTCTTTTACTATTTGTTATTCACTTCACGTGACATTAATTTTTTCTCGCAGTATATAACCTTGAAAATTAGATTGCAATGTCTTAATCTAGAATTTATTTAAAATAATTTATAAATTTACCTCTCTCAAGCAAGACATGAGCATTAACACATAATTGCCTCTCACAACAAGCTATGGGTTACATTACTAGTCTAGCTTTTTCTCAGAGTGCTACAGTCTATAGCTCCATCATCGAGCGCTATAACATACAGCTCCTTGTCAAAGCATTTTTATTTATTACTATTTCTCAAAGCATAATTATTTTTAAATCGGTATGCATACTCGTTATCCATATAAATTTGCCCAAAAGCATGTTGAACTTATGTGATGCCCCAAAGGCTTATTGAGTGGCCATCAAGAAACACTTAATCTATGAATAACTATCACCAATACCAATGTTGATGTCAAATTATACATAGTTTTAGGACCTTCAATTGCATGCATTTGTATATTTTAGTTTTCATATAGTATAGTAAAGCATATAGAAATGGATACTTTTATATTTTGTTTTATTTTTCTAGGGAAAAGAGATTTTGGAGGTGAATAGTGGCCAAAGGATCGTAAAAGGAGCAAAAACAGAGTAAGGGAGCAGACTTGGGCTTCTATAGTAATTGCGGACTTACCATTGTAGCTAAACTTTCTGTCATGATCATGACTTACCCACAATCATGAATCAATCGCAGCTGAAGTTTCTTCTGTGATCGCTACAGTGCCACAAACGCTACAGTGCCACAAACGCTACAGTGCCACATGAATAGTGCATAATCGCGCACAGTGTCGCAATTGCAACAATAATGTGCTACAGTAACTAATGAACAGTAACACTGCTATAGTAATTTTAAGAGGGATTCAAGAGTCAATTAAGAAGACTATAAAAGAGGGACCAAAAACCTAATTTGAGGGGTGGAGATCATAATCTAAAAGAGAGAAAAATCATTCCAAGATCTAACCCACCAAAGGAGAGAACATATTAAAAAGATCGATCAAGAGAGAGAAGAAAGAGGAAGAAGGAGAAAAAGCACGAAGCTAGAAGAAGAGCCTCCATTGAAAACCCAAAACTTCTTGATAACAATTTCTCTTCCTTTCTCTTTATTGAATATTATTTTGTTAATCTCTTGGTTGTATTTTGAATATTAAATGATGGATTTGAGAGCCAAGTTTGGCTAAGTTTATTTGTGTTGTTAGAATTTTGGAAACCCATTTGATTTAAGTTTATTTAATAGATCTACTTCTTCTTTATATTGCATATTATATTTATTGAGCTTGTTGTGTGTTGTGTTTTGGCCATATACAACTCTTGTTTGAATCTATGCATTGAGAAATGGTGGATTCAATAGACCCACAATACTTATTAGATTTATCAATGACTTGAGAGAGCTTGAGTAGATCTAATCCTCTTTAAGTTTGTTTAATGCCTTGCAAGTTTGATTTTGTCTTTTTTTATGGCAATGAGAAGAGTTAAGCCATACTTTGATATTTAATTGATGCTTGTTTGTGGAGATTAGCATTACTCGATAGAGAGTATTAATTGGTTTAGGAAAGCTTGAAGTGTACATTAAACTTGAATTAATCTATTATTTGACTTAAGGATAATGTGGTGTACAACTTCCCATCAACATGTTTTCCTGTTGATTCATTTCCTTGTTAATTAGTTAGCTATAGTTTAATTTGCATGTTATTATTTTTCAATTATTTAGTGTGTTTATTATTTTATTAAAATTTTATTTGCAAGCTCTAAACATATTAAACTAAAGCTAATAGGTGCTCAGTCCTCAATCTATGTGGGAAACGATACTCTACTCACTACTCTATTATTTGTCGACCTGTGCCCTTGCGGTCATCAACAACCATCATACACAGCTCAAGGTAATTAAGCTCCTTATAACAACTCAACAAACACAGATATAACAATATTCTAATTACAATTTCAATTATAACAGTTGAGGTTCGAGTACACTTAAAACAAGGTTGTTATTTTCATTCCTTACATGTACTCTCGATGATATTTAAGCTTATAATTCTAAGGATCTCAGCATAACATTTTATTCTCATTGCTCATTTATAATTTCTTCCGTAGTAAATTTAGTCTCAAGTTGAAGACTTAAGAAAATATTCGAGCAGATTTGAAATTGACATTGTATTATTCAAGTAATTGTTCTCGGACTATGTATATTTATGTGTTTATATCTGAAATTCGATGGACACGGACATTGTCCTCCGCCATAAGAGTTTTGGAGTTACTTCTCATTTGATTTAATTTAAATGCTTAGCACTTATTTAAAATCAATGACAACTATGCACAAAACTGGTTAAGCCCCAAAAATTTTTGTGGTGTTAGAACCATGATTTTAACTAAATAACAAATGATAATAAAGGCATTCTCAACTATGTTTATCGAATTAAAAATAATTTGGGTTACAAAGACTTTATAAAATGGCCCAAAGACTAAATAAGTTGTATTTGATTTACAAATTACTAAGTTCTTACTCTATAATAAGTAAACATATAAGAAAGCTCACATACTTTGTAGTTTTAGTTCATGGCATATGTAAAGTTTCTTCTTATTTTTGCCACGATTTCTATTCTTATTTGAGTTCATTATTAACTTAAAATGTCATTTATGTACAGGTCATAATGTTAAAAACCTACAGAGATTTTTAACCAAGAATCATAAGAGATTTAAGTACTTAAAAGCTTGTTATAAAAGAAAAAATTGAATTAAGCTTTTATAATAAAAAGAAACAGCAGATCCAAGTCTTTCATGCAAAGATCAAGTTAATCAAATTCAACAACAAAGCTCAAGGCTTTAGCAAATTAATTTAAGGAAATAGGTTAAAGAACTGAATTGAAGAAAGAATGAGAATCACTCACTAGGCTGTCAACTTGACAGAATACATAGTGTATATTCAAAAATTCACCAAAAATTCCGGAGTCTATATTTTTAAATTTTTTTCTCCAAATTTTTAGGCTATGGTGTTTAGAGCAATTTGAAATTTATTTTACACCAATTGGATGTGCATGTAAGGAGAAACATGAAAATAAATACAGCATGGTCAAGCCGTCTACAGATTTTGCGCAGCAAAAAGTTCAACTTTAGAAGACCATAGAGAAAGCATAATTAGTTTTTCCTATTTGTATCAAATATTTAGGAGACATTTCAAAGTCTTCATAGACGAAAAAATCAGCTGATTTGGAGTTATGAATCTCCAGATATGACTTGAACAATTTTACTATTCATATAACCAATAGACCCTGACCACATTCGATAACCACTTTACTTCTAGCAATGATAGTTAACGATGGTTCCATGAATTCTTACTGGTACCAATTGCTTTTTTTGGGAATTAACCATTTAGGCAATTGAGAAATATTTTTAAACTAACAACACGTACATGCATCATTAGTAAAATTAGCAATCAATTTAAATAACAGCAGCAACAACCATGGCAGCAATAAAACATAGGTTAACAGAAGATTTCAAGAAAAGAGGTATGTTGTAATTCAGGGGGAGGCTGCACAGCGAATATCAAGAAATGACAATACCCCAAACAATGAATTTGAAGTTCAGTTTTAGCAATAATAAAGATAGCTTGGAGCAAGTTCTAGAACCGGATCAAGAAGGAAAGATGGGAATTCATTTACTAACTAGATTCGCAGCAAATAGAATTAAATTCCAAGAGTGCTAAACAACAATTTCATGTATTCATCGAGACAGTAGCATCTCAAAATAAGAATTTCAAAATTGAAGACAAGAGTAAAAGGAGAACACTCATTTATGAAAAGAAATTCCAACAACGAATTTAAATACAAACATAACGCTGATAAAAAAGAACAATTGCTGATGAAAAAATCAAAGAAAACAGCACCCAAAACCATTAAGATGCAAAATTTTCAAGGAACTCGTTTTTCATCCAACAATGAATATTCTTCACGGAACTTTTTAGCATTGAAAAAGAATAGAGACAATAGGAATTCACTCACAAAATCAATTTCCAACAAGGAAAAAATTCAATCAAGAAATTCCCAAAACTAAAGAACTTTCTCATCTAACAAAAGTGAGCATCGCATGAATTAATTTTAGAATAAAAACAAGAATTATAGAAAGAAAAGAAGAAGTTCACTCACTATATTTAAGCAATCCAACTCTTAGTGAAATGCTCTAACAGCCACTTGTTCCTCTTAATCTTAAGTCTAACTATCAAGAATCAGATATAGCATTCTCTCTAACCTTCACATGCAGCCTTCTCCTTCTCACTGTTTCTGCGTTTTTTTTTGACCTTAAGTTTCTGCGTTTTCAAATGCAAAGAACTTCTCTGTTTTTTTTAGGGATAATGACTTATTCAGTTCTAAAAGTCATAGTGATTTTTCAATTAAGTCCTATAAGTTGTAAGTGTATCCATTGAGTCCATGAACTTTTAAAAAATTTCAATGTTAGTCCTAAGGTGTCAACTTTAACAGAAATCTATGGCATGTCAGTGCCTTTGCCATTGTCATTGAAAGATGGTGGTGACAAGGTAGTCATCCTTTAAAACCACTTGACACATCAATGCCACATGGAAAAAAATTAATATATTAAATGAAGGAAAAATTATGGGGAAGAAGATGTTATTTCCAACTGAGAGGGAAAAATTCCCGCCTCTCTATAGAAATGGTGGATTTTGGTGAAAAAATAAATACTCAAAGATGGATGAAGAGTGAAAGAAGACAAAAAAAAAAAAAAAAGGAAGAAAGAAATTTGAAAGAGAATTTATAATCTGAGGGTGATAACTCGTATTTATATATATATTTTTATGTCAGTTCTATTATAATATCTATGTTTATAATTTTATTATTGTGTATTTTATTTTAATTCAGTATATTATTTAATAATAACCTTTGTTTTTGTTATTGGGCTTAATTTT
>CATIWM010112753.1:0-28330 GCA_949671775.1 Mallotus repandus | reverse complement strand
AAAATGTGAACTCATGCAAATTTGTGTGCAAGTGGTAACAAACATGTTATCCAAGGTTCCAATTGTGTGTTCATAATACTGAATACATATTCTACCATTCCAAACTCATAAACCTTGTCGACTTTATCAAGTGCGCAAAATGTGCATTGTTGCGCATCTTTGAACGCAAAACGTGAACTCGTGCAAATTTGTGCGCAAGTGGTTACAAATATATTATCGAAGGTTCCAATTGCGTATTCATGATAGTAAATACATATTCTATAATTCTAAACTCATAAATCTTATTGACTTTGTCAAATGCACAAAATGTGCATTGTTGCGCATCTTTGAACACAAAACGTGAACTCGTGCAAATTTGTTCGCAAATAGTTGCAAACATGTTATCCAAGGTTCCAATTGCGTATTCATGGCACTAAATACATATTCAATCATTACATACTCAAAAATCTTGTTGACATTATGTAATGCACAAAATGTGCATTTTTGTGCATCTTTGAACGCAAAACGTGAACTCGTGCAAATTTGTGCGCAAATGGTTACGAACATGTCATCCAAGGTTCCAATTACATATTCATGATACTAAATATTTAATCTAGCATTCCAAACTCATAAATCTTGTTCACTTTATCAAATGAACAAATTGTGCATCTTTGAACACAAAACGTGAACTCGTGCAAATCTGTGCGCAAATGGTAAGAAACATGTTATCCAAGGTTGCAATTGTATATACATGATACTAAATACATATTCTAGCATTCCAAATTCATAAATCTTTTTGACTTTATCAAATGCACAAAATGTGCATTGTTGTGCATCTTTGAACGCAAAATGTGAACTCGTGCAAATTTGTGTGCTAATGGTAACAAACATGCTCAACATCCTACTTGATAAGTGACATGACACGCTTAATTGTCATGGGTTGTCATTTTGCTTAGTTGTCATGAGTTGTCAATTTCAGTTTTCAAAGCTTAGTTGTCATTAATTGTCATTAGTTGTCTTATTTTTGAAGAAATACTTCTTAGTTAAGGATTCTCCTTTATTGGAGTCTTTAGGAATAAGTAAGAAAACATTTTCCTTCAAGGATTAGAATGTTTACATGCCCATATAAGGGTTTAAATAATGTAAAACGAATTTTGTGAATGAGAGAACATATTATAATAAAAAATTTGAATTCTTGTGAGGTTTAAGTCCTTTTCTTTTGTTCTTAAAAGAACTTTAGTGAATTTATCAAGTGAAAGTTTGGTACATTCAAACCTAGTTTAATTTAGACTTAAAATTGACTTAGTTAATCTTAGGTTTATATTAAACAACCTTTAATTCTTTGTAATTAAGGTTCTCACTTGAGTTAAGCTGAGCAGAACCGATCCCTAGGGCCATGAATTAGACAAGAGACTTGCACAAATGATAAACAACTATAGCAGTAGGGATAAAAATTATCAAGCATTATTTTTTTATTTTTTTATTTTTTTTGTCTGAACTGATATATAGCAGAACTGATTCATTGCATAAATAGTTGTTTACATAAAAATGTGAAAACTGACACTTCACTCTCAAAAATGTTGCACCACGGTTGCAGGCTGCTCCAGTCAATTTGCCACCTGATAGCTCAGCAGGATCCCATTCCTTTGAAATGGTAACAGCATAAGCTGGTATCTGAAATCAACGACGTATCCCATTCTCCACCCATCAGCTCTGTTCCTTAGATTTTAACCTCTTGCTTCCTTCATTTTCTTTGGATGCCTTCTTTTTGTCCCCCTTTTTCTCTTTGGATTTTTTCTTTCTTTTCACGGGAAGTACTCCTATCTCATCATCATCATTTTTTATCACGTTTGCATTCAGTGATTCCACCTTCACTTCTGCTTGCAAAACAGGAAGATGATCAGTGAGATTGCTAGATTAGAATAATCAATGGCAGCCTCATGGGATTTGCAAAGTTACACTTAATGAAAGGTAACCAACACAAATGAAATGGCAAACATTACAGTAATCATATTGGAGCCAATCAGTTTCAACAGGAACACGTGAGATCACTTCCTCCACTAGCCAAGTACATTTAGGGACACACTAAACATCCAAAATATCCTTAGCTAAGAAATAACTTTCCACCATACAGTAATTCCCTTGGGCATCAAAATTTTGCTGCACAAAAATCTGAAAGATACTTCTATTCTTATATTGATCTAAATTTAGCATCAACTTGGAAATCATCAATCCATTTCAATTACAAGGCAATTGACCAACAGTCTCTACCGACACCTGAAGCAACTAAAATAAATGTGAACCTAAAGCATCCCATCCACTACATTGAAGAAAGGATTGTAGCATTATATGTTACAAGCCACCTGCTCTTGCTGGCAATACTTTCTAACTCACTCTTTTTCATAGAGTTATATAACTTTTTAGAAAACCAGAACCTTTCTAGCCCATAACTTGTGCTGCATTATTACTCTTTCACCAACGTGCAGAATAGACAAGTACTTCGATAGTAAATAGTTTCTGAAGCCATGCATAAAACTAACCTCTATTGGAAAAATTAGAATCAAAAACAACATTTGTCAGATGCTGCTTCAGGAATACCTGCATGAATGATTTTGAAAAAGTTTAATCGCTGCATAAGGAAGATACAAATTAGAAACACAGACCGGCATTATTTCTCTACATAAACTTATCTAAATACTCGGTGACTAAAATTTCTAAGTGGCACTTCACACCAGACAAGAAAAAGCATGATGTTTTAAACTGGTTATTTTCTTAATCTCAACCAAAAAAAATGTAGTTCAGGAAAATACCGCTGAAAGAAGTTGTCGAGTATGTATATCCCACAAGCGCACATAGCTATCCAGACCTGAAAAAGAAAAGGCAAAATTGACGAGCAGGAAAAAAAAAGGCCCCCACAGTAACAAAACAGCCACTATTCACCTTTAACTAGACATGATGGTGCAGCTAACACTACCTGACTTGCACATGCAACAACAGCAAACACAAGAATGCACAGTAGCATATACCTTCCAACAACTTATGGGAACACACTCACATTCCAGATATAGGAATATACAGGAACAATTCACATATTCATGAACACTAGAAAAGAGAAAAGTGGAGGAAGCTATACTACAAAAGAAAAGTAGAGAAAACTATGTTGTGCTCTCACCACAAGATCCTATTATAGGTAGCTCAGGATGCCTGGCAATGGATCTGATGCTTCCAGAACACTTCCCCAAAAAGCATCCTAACAGTTTCCCTGTGAAAGAAAATTCACTGCTAACAGAACCATGGGAAATATAACTATCTTTCAAAATTCAAACAATGGATTAAATGATAGCAGGAACAACATGGAGGCAATTTAGCTCCATCTCTGGATTAAGCAATCGTATAAAGCCAACCTTTTTCATTATTATAAGAAAATATATGTGCAAAAGACACCATAGATTAGTTCTTGAACAAAAGAAACTAGCAACAAAAATTGAAAAAAAAACTCTGATAACTAGAGGAAGTTATAAGGCCAACCGAAACTGATGGTTCTATGAAATTAATAAAGAATCTTGTTAGTGTAAATTACAGGGCCAGACCAAAGAGAGTACTATGGGAAAGATAAAACAACTTACACCATCAAGTCAAATGACGGTTATATTTGCATGTAAAATGGCCCTACGCTGGCAACATTTTAACAGATAATTCGGTTGCTATATGAAGCAGGAATTCAATTAAGAAAATGCCAATCCATATGAACCTGGTCTCCGAAATCAAATCTTGGTTAAACAAAATGCACAAAGCAAGCAGAATACTCAAAAAGTCAAACCCATAATTTCCACATTGCACATGGAAAGAACAATTTTGATCCAAAACAAGAGCTTTAAACCAATAAGATACAGCCAACCAAATTATGCACGCCATACTGAATGAAACATAAACATACAAAAAAAACTGATCTCTGATTCGCAAAGAAATTGACTTGTAGCACTATTATGGAATTGCATATCTTATCTTAACCTGATCAAAAGGCTCAGTCCCTTCAAACCAAAAGCATCATATAATCTTCATGACAAACAACTAAAAAGCAAATCACAAGATAAAAAATCCAGATCACCTCCTTTTTAAAAGACATGTAACCACTTGAAAATGACTACAATTCAAGTACCTGTGCGTATGTCAACAGAAGCAAGGTCACCCATCCCATTTCCAATATAGATTGTATGGCCATCTTGATCCTCAGTGACTGCTTTAATAGGTGCCTCACGGAAATCAAATGAAATTACAGGTCTGCGCTGAGCAGAAGTATCATATAGGCGTACCTGATAGGTCAACCATAATATCAATAATATGTTGGCAACAGCTGGTGCACCCTTGGCTAAATGGCCAAGGCTTATCACTGGCACCCTTGGGACTTGGGTTCGAGTTCCAGCTCCTACCCCATCCCCCAATCCCAATTTCTAGTGGCCAAAAAAAAAGTTATATGTTGGCAACAAAATTCTTGTTGAATTGAGGAAGACAATAACCTAAAACACCATAAAACAAGGGTAATTCTGGTTTCTGACGGGGGAAAACATTTTGGAAAATGATAACGAGTAAGGATAATGAAGTGTGCTCGGTAGATTCTTGTTCACATGCACAATTGTATATGTAAGAACAAGATGTCCAAAATATTATGAAATATAAATACACAATAACTGAAACCTAAACTCCTCCATTAGGAATAACAACATCCGCATTATCTTGACAAATGCGCGCAGACAAAGAAATAACAAGTATGGACTGCATATCGGAAGACATTTTTGAGGGATATCTACTTATTTTGCTTAACAGCTATCCACAAGAATGCTACACTCCAGTCCTTCTGAATCCCACTAATTGTTCCAGAATAAAGAAGTAGTTTCTGTGAAATGATACCTGATGATTATTGGTGCCAGCCGCAAATTTACGGTGATCATCAGTAGTGAGGAATGTTGCAGATGTAAACCATGTTGGAGTAAAAATACCAAGGCTGTTTTTAGGAGGCTGGAGAAGGTGAAGATATTAAACATTGAAAATGATGTTGTTAAAGAATAAATGTATGGTGATGGAGGATGGAATGGCTCACAGATTTTGCAGTCCAAATCTTCGAACAATTCTCAAGATCCCATAGATTAACTTCCACAGATTTTCTGAAACAAAGAACAGAATGCCCATTTATCACATAATGAAAAGTATAAATGTAAACTACAAACTTAATATACAAAGTTATACAAGCTTACCCCCCAAATAATGCATATTTTTCACTTCCATCCAGTTTAGAACAAAAAATACTACCAGAACCACAAACTTTCCATGCTCTCAAGCCATCAGTGCTTGCATTATCTACAGATGAACCATCAACTTCAATGGGCCGAATACTTGCATTTCCTTTGGCTGTACAGGTAAGCAAATTGCAAGACCTACAGATTATCACCACAACATTCATAAGCACTCATAAAACCATCCATAACTTTCAAACAGTTTCATTCCCACAAAAAAGAAAAAAACAAGAGCAAAGCATAGCAATACCCAGATAATCTCTGCCTTGTAAATAAATGCAAACCAACAATAGCATCATCTTGAGATCCAACAACATCAGCATCAACAACATTAGAAATTGAAGTTTGAATTTGCCCATTAATTGGATTCATAACTTCAACCTGGAATACACATATAAAATACACATTACGAACCTTCGCAAAACCCTACCAGTAATACTAAAATACTACCCCCAAAAAAAAAAAAATTCTAAACTCACCACACCATTTTTTCTTCCAATAGCTAATAACTGCACATAAACAAAGTTACAAACACTATTATTTAGCTAATTTAAGCAACTGCCAAATGCCAATCCACATAAAAACACACTTAAGCAATAGTAAGAATAAAAAGAGCAAAGCAGCATACAGGGTCCTGTTTGCGGTCATCAATAGAAACAGCGAGAACGCATTTTGAAGCGTCAGGATCACCCCATCTCTCCACAGCCTGAAGAGTTCCTCGATCACCGTGCGACTCGATCACTAGACAGCATTAATAGTTCAATTGTTAAGAAATTAACTCAAATTAATAATTGATTTGAATGTATGAGCAATACTTCAAGTCACCTTTTGTGAAGCCAAGTGCGTCGAAAGCAAGGGCTCGAAGCGGAGGGCAGCCGGGGCTCTCTACGGTGGTTGTTCGCGGCATGTTTCTTGCAATGTGTACCGTTAAATTTCGTTTAACGCCGGACAGTAATGCTAA
Organism: Mallotus repandus; assembly: GCA_949671775.1. Classification (NCBI taxonomy): domain Eukaryota; kingdom Viridiplantae; phylum Streptophyta; class Magnoliopsida; order Malpighiales; family Euphorbiaceae; genus Mallotus; species Mallotus repandus. The sequence goes on along the minus strand of CATIWM010112753.1, from coordinate 22,099 downwards.
AGCCCTAAACCCTAATTCTTCAATCAATTGTGTACCGTATTCTTTTGAATATTTTCTTTTTGGCCCCTTTTCTTTATTTTATTTCTTTTGTTCCCCAAATCTTTTTCAAATTAGTGTGGACTACTCCCAGCAATTTGTTCAAAATTTAGGTTTGAATCAGATTCAAAACACATATTCTTGCACCAAATTCTTGCATACGCTTAATTTATTACACTTAACTGTAAAATTTATAATATATATAATATAAAGAGACGTATTTTATTTTTATCAATTTAATATAAATTATTCAATTAATGTATTCTAAATTTTACCTTAAAATATAATACACCTGATATAGATTGCCTTATAAAAATATAAACTCGAGCCATATACCAAAATTTAAGCTTAGTAATCTGTAATCAAGTCTGATCCATTTTGGAGTTAACCAAATTAAATTAACTATATGAATATTTAAATTTATAAATAGGCCACTAATACAAAATAAATAAATATAGTCAAATTAATACATTTATATTTTTTTCTATTTTTTAGTTTGAGTTCGAGTTAATGACTTAACACTTATTTATTTATATTTATATTTTTCACTCTAAATTAATTTAGTCTAATCTATCAATATTTAAAATTTATTAGACTCTATATACTTGGTTTGCTTTAAGCAGAATTATAAAAACACTTATTTATTTATATTTTTATTTTTCACTCAAAATTAATTTAGTCTAACCTATCAATATTTAAAATTCATTAGACTCTATTTACTTGGTTTGGTCTAAACATAACTATAAAGGACAACAAAATTTTTTTAACAATTATTTTTAATGCAATGGTATACACCATAATCAGAATTTAAATTTTTTTTTAATAATATGAAATTTAATTTGGACTTTAATGAATATGAAATTCTGTTCATACTATGAAAATTTCCATTTAATATATATATATATATATAGTCAATATTGACAAATTCACAAACTCGGGTGGATGCCTATGAATCATAAGTTATGATCAATTCAAGGATAAATGCATGTGTTTTTTATGCCATGTCGTATATTATATATAAATATCCAAAGTAAGTCATAAGATAAATATTTAAAGTAAATAATAATTATTCCTACCAAAAAAAAACCCCTTTTCATGAATTTTTCTTTAACATGAAAAGAGATGTAAAAATCAAGCATGAATTTATTAGTAGTTTGAAGAAAGTTAGGTGATTTTTTTTAAAAATAAAAAAATAAAAATATGCTTTCAAATTTTTTTTTTCTTAGGAAAAATATGCTTTCAATTTAAGAAAAGTAGAAGCGGAAGAAAATTTGAAGAGTCGAAGATGATGATTGAGATATAAAAATAACTCTATAAAGTAGGCGGCAGCAACACATGAAAATTAGAACTCAAAGAAGAATTTTTTTTTTTTTTTTTTTCACCCGTGAGCTCAACCTGATGGTCAAGTCGTATGGAGCATCAATAGTGACCTACCTTCCCCTTTCATAACAAAAAAAAAATTCTTTCTTATGAAAAAAATTAACTAAGATAGATTTTTTTTTATAACAAAATATTATGAGTTATGGACCACTGTTATCGTTTTAATTGATATAAATGAGTTAGTGAAGTGTCATTTCATGCTTATCTCATGAACATTATACTTTTTATTATATGGTTGCCAAACAATGCTCTGTTCTACCAGAATTATTCAAAACTATGGACTGGTATAATGCTTAAACTCAATAAAATGAAATTTTTTATTTATATTTAAAGTATTATATTTAATCGTTAGATATATTTATAATTCACTAAATTTTAAATATTTTTTATATATAATTACCGGTTGCAATTTATTTTGAATATACAAAAGTTTCTTATTCATAGATTACAAATTATTATTGCGATAATTCACTATTTTGATACTCCATAGATTCAAATAATGTAAAGATTACTTTCCAAAAAAAAAATAATAGTGTAAAGATTAAATAAAATCACAAATTTAAAAGTAATTATAAGATATTTTTTAAAATATATACTTCCTTTTAATGGAGTCCCTGCATACCAACTCTAAGAATCGAGGCGATCTTTAAACATGCACTAACTATATATTTATAGTAGAAATATATGTCAATTCCTTTTTAAATTTATATCTATTATTTTTTCTTTTTTTTATTGAGTTTTCTAAAATTAAATTATATTTTTTAATAAAGACATAGAATATATCATTATTGAAAATAAAAAATCATTACAAAAGTGTAATACAAACAAATATTCATAATAACGTTCTAAAAACCTATTACTATAAACAAGATTAAACATGAAGATTAGCAATTGAACTCAAAAATATAACAAACTCATAATATTCATCAATATTGATAGAAGAACCAGGCGGCAATATCGTCTATAGCCTTTCATAAAAAAAATGTTAGTTGTCTAAAAGTATTATTGGTGGTCAAATAAATCACTCTAATAGTTCTCAAAGTTCGGCCACCATTTAAATCTTAAGCACCAAAAGCATAATTAAACTCTTACTAAGAAACCTACAAATAATTACTAGCATAAAATTAAAAAACTGCAAATAATCTGAAGCATAACTTTATGTCTATAATAATAAAAAAAAAATTGGTGGAGAGGTATTTTTTGGACTTTTTGGTAAAAAAACCTTTAAGTTATAGCTGGAAGAAAAGGAATGGTAGAGGGAGAGCAGAAAAAAGAAAGAAAGAATATGAAGCAATTTGCTTAATTAAATTTGAATTTGTTTTAGTTTTTTATGTAAAGTATCTAGAAATAAAAATAAATATTCAAAATTTTTGTATAATGTAGCTCGAATTTATTTGGACTATTAGTTTTAAGAAATCACTGTAACCGACCAGTTGAACCAAACAAGTGCACATGTTCCAATGATTGACATATATATATATATATATATATAAGGTAAAAATATCAATTTTGGATTCTTCTTCTTAAACACATTATAAAACTCCCGAATTTTAACACTTTATTTTATTAATCTCTTCAATTTTTATTATATTTTATTAAATTTTTAATTTTTTATTTTCATATAAATTAAGAACAAATTAAACTAAGGTAATAAAATTGTAAAATAAATTATATTTAATCTACCACAATTGTAATATCGATAGTAAAATTTAATAGTGAATGTATCATTAGAATTATCAATTGAAACAAATAACCTCCAAGAATTTTTTTTCTTATACTTTATCTTTACCTTTATTCTTTCATTATTTACAAAACAAAACGTATATCTAAATCTTCTATAATAACATATTTATCAACAACAAACATAAATTATTATACAATTTCGTTAATTCAATCTAATTTATCTTTAATCTATATGAAAATAAAAAAATTGAGAGCTTAATAAAATATAATAAAAATTAAAAAATTCAATAGAATAAAGTGTCAAAATTTAGAGTGCTTGTCATTCTTCTTCTTCCAATAACAATAATAATCATATATCATCCCCGCAAATGCAGGACAATTGCAATCCCCGACATGACATGTACTATTTTTAATTATTAATAATGGTAAAAATTTAATTATTTTTATTATTTATTCTAAAAATAAAAAACTAGTAAATATATAGACAAAAATATTAAAAGCTCACATTTTAAAAAAATCATTTGTTTTGAATATATTACGCTTCATAACACTTCAAAATAAATATTAAATTATTAATCTAAATGCAACACAATTAAACTATTAGATTATTCAATCTTTAACTATATATTCTATTTTTATATTTTTATTTAAATTATTATAATCTAATTAATTCAATTAATTTCAGACGTAACTATAAAATAAAAGTGTAGATGATTTTTATTTATTGAAAGGGCAAGAACCTTCCATAATATTATTATCCTTTTATATCATTAATTGAAAAGCTTTAGAAAAGTTGAATCTGGCCGCGGTCAAACATCGCAAACTCTGTTCATTTGGAAACTTCAACATGTTGAAAACGCAGTCGCAGCACAGCAGTCTAATCAACTCTATATACTACACGACACTTTTTGCCAGTCGTAAACAATAGCCAAAAACACACTAACTCTTTCGCGCTCGCTCCAGGTCCAGGACCAGGTGGTGGCCGCGAGCATTTATATCTCTCCTGCCTGTACATGCCTATGGCACATATGTAATTTTTTTTTTCACTGCTTAATCGCATTCTCACCACACAAAGCTCCTCTTCTCTTTTTGTTCTGTTCTGTTCTGTTCAGTTCTATTCTGTTCTGTTTTTATCATATCTATCTATCTGTCAATGGCATCAATTATTGATCCACACTCTGGTTTTTGCAAAGAAACCAACACTTTTCACAGCTTAAGACCCTCAACTCCATTGCCACCACCTCACCAACCTCTTTCCGTTGCAGAATTCGCTTGTTCTCTTCTTAACTCTGGTAACCCATCAGCCGAAACTTTTCTTGTAGACTCTGGCACCGGCGATTCTCTTACCTTCTCCCAGTTCCTTAGCCGAACCAGCTCTCTTTCCTCCTCTCTCAGAGCACGCTACTCTTTGTCCCCGAACGACGTCGCCTTTATTCTCTGCCCGTCTTCTCTTCACGTCCCTGTTATTTACTTCTCCCTTCTTTCTCTTGGTGTCACTCTCTCTCCCGCCAATCCTCTCGCTTCTATTTCGGAAGTAACTCACCAGGCCCAACTCAGCAAGCCTAAAATCGCTTTCGCCACCTCTCGAACTGCTCATAAAATTCCCTCTCTTCCTCTTGGCACCATTCTCATTGACTCCCCGGAGTTCCTCTCGTTTCTTAACCGATCAGACCCCGCCCCGCATGTGAATGTGAACCAGAATGACGTCGCGGCAATTCTTTACTCGTCCGGAACAACCGGAAAAGTCAAAGGTGTAAGCTTGACTAACCGGAATATAATTGTGTTAATCTCAGGGTTCTATTACAACAAGGGTCAACTTGATGTTAATGAACCAGAATCTGAGCCAGTGTCGCTTTTTACATTGCCGATGTTTCATGTTTTTGGGTTCTTCATGTTGATAAGGGCTTTTGCTATGGGGGAGACGGTGGTTTTGATGGAAAGATTTTATTTCGAAGGAATGTTGAGAGCTGTGGAAAGGTATAAGGTCAGGTTTATGCCGGTTTCTCCTCCCTTAATTGTGGCTTTGGTGAAATCGGAGCTAACCAAAAAATATGATTTGAGTTCGTTGTTGCTGTTGGGGTGCGGTGGTGCACCTTTGGGCAAGGATGTATCTGATAGGTTCAAGGAAAAATTCCCCCAGGTGGAGATTTCTCAGGTAGGTTTCTTTACACTTGCTCTGATTATCTGGGAAAGTTTTTGCTTTGGTATTTGACAAGCTAGGTAGGTTATATTCCTGTTGGTGGCGTGCTAGTTTCAGAAAAGAAATTGACTGTGCATCTTCAATGCTGAAATGGACCCATGTTAGTATTGGGCTAAAAGTTAGCTAAAAAAAAAGTGAAATCTAACCATCAGCAGAGAAGTCGTTAGTGAAAAAAAAAAAACAGATAAAAAAATAGATGCTGAAAAAACTTTATCTCCTCTGCTTGATTCCGAAATAATTGGAATTTTTGTGGTTACGGGAGGCAGAACATCAAATAAAAAAAGTGAAATCTAATTTCAGAAAGTTGATAGGGTGCATTTTGGGATATGATAACATATTAGTTTCTCATATGACTCCTATTTGAATGCTGTTGCTTTTTTATATTGCTGGTCAGTGCTGATCAAATAAATAAATTAATGTACTTTGTGTTAGGGATATGGGTTGACTGAGACTTGTGGTGGGGCAACAAGAATGGTAGAACCTGAAGAATTAAAGCAACTTGGTTCTGTTGGTCGCTTAGCTGAAAATATGGAAGCTAGGATTGTTGATCCTCAAACTGGAGAGGCCTTGCCTCCTGGCCAGAGAGGGGAGCTTTGGTTGCGAGGGCCAACTATTATGAAAGGTAATAGGTGATTGTTGACTTTTTATTTTTTATTTTTTTGTTGGGGGGGAGGGGGGAGGGGGAAGGGTGATTGTTGACTTGCTGCTGCCCTCTTGCTCTTTTGTATTCTAGAAGTTGCATTTGTCATTCAACATGTGTGGCTGAAGCTTAAAACTTATATTAGTAAATGCAATTATGTTCAAGGTCTGTGCTTGACTTCTGCAATGATCTTGAGAATGTCCAGGGCTTCTTGCTTAGTATCAGAATTTTGGGAATTGGAGTTCCGCATCTGCAGTTCCAAGGATTGCTTTGCTGAGACGTTGTATGCTTAGACTACCTACTTACGTGTGATTTTTTTTTTTTTTTTTTTAATAGAGATGCAATAAGGAGCTCTGCCTCTGCAATCTCTGTTGATATTAAAGTAGTCACTTTCCTTTCCTCACTGCTTAGATTCAGGCAGTTTGAGGTTTTAATTTTGTTGTTTGGACTCAAGATCTGCGCAATGGCTGCTAGAGCTCTGAGCCATATAGTTTTAGATATAAATTACACAGCCTAGTTTATAGCATTTAGAATGAATTGAAAACTGATAGCCCCTATTTTTCATCTTAGAACAAACTTGAAAAATTTCAAGTTTATGTATGTCACAATAGGATTGCACAAAGACATGCAAATTAAAGGAAAGCAGAATGGTCAAATAATATAACGCTCAATTGTTTCTGCCAGATGAATACTGCGCATCTTCCCAGGCAATTATGTATGTGAAATTCTAAACCATCACTAGAGCCTTCTGGTATTGTAAAAATACTTGTTTGAGTGTTTCCTAAATGAACCATAATGTTGTTAACGCAGGTTATGTGGGAGATGAGAAGGCAACTGTTGAAACGTTGGATTCAGAGGGTTGGTTGAAGACTGGAGATCTTTGTTATTTTGACTCTCAGGGATTCCTCTATATAGTTGACAGGTTAAAGGAACTGATAAAATACAAGGCATATCAGGTAAATGTATCATCTTGGCCCTTCCCGTACAACCTAATCTTGACTAACCAACCAACCATGGACAATGAGAATTCGCTCCTTCACAATGTCATCTTATTTCTAATAACTTGCAGGTGCCTCCAGCTGAGTTAGAACAGTTACTTCAGTCCAATCCTGAAATTGCTGATGCTGCTGTGGTTCCGTAAGTTCTTGCCATTCTGAAAGAGTTTTATTATACCATTACACATGCTGAAAGCATAATCTTTGTGGTTTTATTTCTACATCATAGTTATGGACTTTTCCAACTTCTGAGCACTTATGTTCCAAAAAGTTTTCTGCAATGATCTCTTTGTCACCCTTACGAAGAAGAGTATCAATTTGTGGAAAAGAATGTGACGGGCATCCATTTGAAAAATATTAAAAAAACACGTGGGATCTACCTAAAATATAGTTAAATTTATTGCAGGACTTGGAACAAAACCATCAAAATTCCCCTATTTATTTTATTATGTTTTGCCGTAATAATGCCCATCAGTTGGTCCGCAATGCTTAAAACCAACAAGGTAGAGGGCCAACAACATGGAACCTGATTGTAAGATATTTTTCAGGGGCCAATAATATTGAATATTATTAGTGCCATAGTTTTCTATGGTGAATTGTGTATGATTTCATTGGTTTGTGCATGTTTTGTTCTCTTCTGAAGAGCTCTTCGGTCCCCTTATTTCATCCGGTTGTGTTATCTGGAAGCAGGTATCCTGATGAAGAGGCAGGACAAATTCCTATGGCCTATGTAGTAAGAAAACCAGGATGCAATATCACTGAAGCTCAAGTTATGGATTTCGTCGCGAAACAGGCATGCCTCTGAACGAATTACTCATATAAGCCTTCATTCTGAACTGCTCAGTTATAAATGAACATGAGTTATTTTATGTTCAGAACAAGCTGCCCTTGCCTCCGCCAAAAGATCAAAATCATTTATTATCGATGTGTTTGTTCATGTTAACTAAACTTAGCACTATTGGGCTGGATTCTTTGCTTATGCTGTGTAGCCATTTGTGTGTTTGTAGGTTGCACCATACAAGAAAATAAGGAGAGTGGCTTTTATCAATGCAATACCGAAATCTCCGGCTGGAAAGATCCTAAGGAGGCAGCTGGTGGATCATGCTGTCTCTGCTCTTTCATCCAAATTATAGTTGTGATTCACTTCAAGCAATAATATATGAGGACAGTGCCTTGGCCATTTATAGCTGGAGAAGATAATGTCAATATATATTCACCAATTGTGGATCTGAACTTGGAGATGCCAATGGCTGGTCATTAACTACACATTGTTTTGATGGGTGGTGATCTTCACTAGCTTGCAAGCTCTGTAGCAGTGCATCACCAAAATTGTGTATTATAGCAGTAGCATAGTTTATCTTAGTTCTTGGGATTTTTTGACCTGTAAAGGTCTGTTATGCATAAACATTTCGTGAGTGATTCAATTAAATATTAAGATTAATCGTACAAACAGCAGTCTTAATCTCAAATTAACATTAACCTTGAGTTGATTGGATTTTCTTTTCCTAAACAAAAATCAAATGCATAACAACATGCACGCCCAATTGATGTATAATTAAAATGGTTTCAAATCAATCTACACGAATAAATAATTCATAATAAAACTCCAAGTTTAAATCAGTTAATTTAAAATTGAAATTTCAGATTTAATTCTTGTCAACAATAAAAAAAACTGATTTTACAGGTAGAGTTTATATTCATAGTATTGTTCCACACTCATAAACAAAATTTTAAATATTCTTTACATATTTATCAATTTACCATCATAGCTTTTAGAGAAGCAAGTTAATGATACAACATTGTAAATATCTATGACAAAAGTCAAGTGATGAAGTATTTAAGCAGTAACTTCTCTCTAAAGTTGTTTTAAGATGCAGAATTTAATTTATATTATTGTTAATTTAAAAAAAAGAAATGTCTCCTATTATTAGAGTGTGCATCAGGCGTATTCAGATTAAGTTTTTCGAAAATTTAAAATCAACCCGAAAACTGAAAATTTCATGTGGAATCGGTTTAATTTTTAGGTAACCGACTAACCAATAAAATTAACCAAATAAACTATTGTGCCAGATATCTTGGGTCGTCTGATGGAATGGGTGCTTGTCTTTATGTTGCTGATTCTCGGATTGAGTCCTAATAATGTTATTTTGTAGCTTTTTAGTTAGTTTTTTTTTTAAAATGGTGAAAAAGTCATGCAAGTTCTGGAATTTGAACTAACCACCTCAAAGATTTTAGACAAATACCTCACCATTTCGGATCGAGTCCAATAGCGTTATTTTGTAGCTTTTTAGTTAGTTTTTGTTTTAGGAAAATGGTGAAAAAGTCCTGCAAGTTCTGAAATTTATACTGAGATTATACTTTAGGCAAATACCTCACTGTTTCACTTGTGTAGCATTTTAATTATAAAAATATACTTCATCCGTTCTAAACTAATTATATCTTTTTTAAATAAAAAAAATTTCAATTATTTATCACTTTTATATATCTAATACAACATTAATTTTTCTTTTCTATTTTATCTTTATGTTAACTTTATTTATATTAATTGGTTTCACAAAATTTTAAATTTTGAATATATCTAAAAAGAGTAATTTAGTTCCATTTAGCTATTTTTTTTCTATTGTTAAGTCTATTAAATGTTTTATAAATTTAAGTGAAATATTAAAAAAAATAATTAATTTAAAATAGAAAAAGTATATTTTATAGATAAAATTCGGATTTTTATTAGATCAGTTTAAAAAAAAATTATAAAATTATAAAAATGATAACAGATCGGAATCGGGTCAAAAAAAATCTGAACGGATATATTTTGCTCACCCCTGCTTACTATTTGAATAAAAAGGTTCCTTTGTGATTTTAAAAAAAAATCTCATTCATGTTGCGCATGTGTCATTTAGATTCCACCAATTCAATACATTTTAAAGCCACCTCCCATCTAATTTTTCATCACATCAATCACATATGCAAATAATTCTAACTCAACTACTAATTAATAATTCTAATTTCGAAGCATTCAATAAGCATAGGTAAAACTCATTATTTGATTTTTGGACTATATAAATTTTTCATATTTATTTCTAATTATTTATTTTGAATAATTAAATTCTTTAATTTTTTTTATTTTTATAATTTTTTCACTTAAAATATTAAATTAAAAATATTGTCGTCTTCTATTGAGTTATAAAATCACATCTCAGCCAATTATTTGTTGTAAATGTGATCATTTGAACTTAATTTCACTATTGATTGTGAGCCGCATCAAGATATTGATGCAAATTATTTATTTTTGATAGTTAGTTTAGACATGTTTTTTATTGAGATGTGCTCTTATAACTCAACAGGAGACGACAGTATTTTTAATTTGACATTCTGAGTGAAAAGAGAATAAAATAAAAAAAATAAAAATTGAGAACTCAATTCTTCAAAATAAATTATTAGGGATCAAGTGTGGAAAACTCGTATAATTCGGAGACCAAATAATGAGGTTTTTCCATAAGTAAATATATGCAAAGTAGCATATAATTTTAATGGTAAGTAAATATATCCAATTAACGATATTTAATTTAATTTTTTTTTAAAATGGTATATCTATATGTATAAAATATTTACAACTATGTTATCAGCACGTAATACTAAATTAGAATTGCATAATATTTACTTAATAATTTATTTTATTTTATTTAATTCTAATATTAATTTAAATAAAATAATCTTTATTGTACTTAAATTATTTAATACTAAATTAATGTTATATAATATTTACTTAAAATTATTAATAACTTAATATGAATACTAATGTATATCATAAAACCACATAATTTTTCCACCCGTAACTTTTTTTATTACTTAATACTAATTTAAACTAGTATTATATTATCTACCAAATAAAAACTAGTATTATATTACTCAATACTAAATTAATATTATATAATAGTTACTTAATAAATTAAATTATATTTATTTTATTTAGATATTTAGATTAAATTATACTTATTTAATACTATTAAGTAATACTAATATTTATGTAAAATTGTATTTACTTTTATTTTTGAGAAAATTATATTTACTTAATACTAAATAAGCTTATTCAACTATTAAATAAGTTTATTTATGAGTTTATTAGCAATTAGACTCACGAGAAAAATTGAACTCAATTTGTTTATCAAAAGAGTTGGAAAACGAAGTTCAGACTCGACTCATTTAGCTTAATAAATAAGATTGAATGAGTTTTCTCGAATTAATATTTGAGTGATGTAAGTAGCTCAGTACATTTATACTCTTACACATAGTGCATTATTTTAGTATTATCGTAAATATTATTATTAATAAACTTTATAAATTAAAATTTATTATTTATTGTTACTTTCACTTTTCTTTAAAATTAAAAGTTAAATTATATATTATAAGACTAAATAAGTGAGTGAATTTTTATTTATTATTTATGTCACACAATAAAAATAATAAATAATTAATAAGTTACAAGAAAATAAAAAAAATTCAGATATTATTAAAAATAATAAGCAAAATATCCATTTAAAATAAAAATTATTAGGCTTTTTTTTTCATTTTAAAATAATAACTTATAATTAACAAAAATAATTGTTTAATTATTAAAGAATAAAATGAAATATTTTAATAATGACCCACTGTAACGTGGGTTGCATTTTTTTTAATAATTTTTTTGGATAGAATTGTACCCTTACCTACATGGGACAATTCTTTTTTATCTTACTTTTTTTTTTTAATTTCACGCGGGACATAATTTTTTTTTGTGGACAATAATAGAGTTCTATATGTGATAAATTATTATTTTAATTTCTATAAATTATTATTTTAATTTTTATAAAATAATCATATTAATTTTTAAAAATTAAAAAAAAATTATATTTTTTATTTTACCTCAATAAAGGAGGTCATCAATTTTAATTTTTTTAAAAGAGAGGAGATCATTGGAAGAAGAGTGTAATTTTGAAAATTTTACCCCACTACACTAATGTTTCTTGTCGCTGCTTTATCCTTTTTTTTTTTTTTTTTAATTTTTTTTATTGGCACCAATTTCCTTTAAATATATATGCATCAATATTATCTGTCACTGAGAAAAAAAAAAAAAAAAGAAAAGAAAAGAAAGATGAATCTGTCACCAGGAATCTTTTCAAGACGACGCGAACAATCCAACATGCATGTCATTTCGCGCTTGCTCCTGGGACAGGTGGTGGCCGCGAGCATCTATATCTCCCTGTCCTTCCTCTTCATTGTTTTGCCCAGTTCAGTTCAGTATCTATCCATTAATGGCGTCAAATATTGATCCAAACACTGGTTTTTGCAAAGAAACCAAGACTTTTCACAGCTTAAGACCCTCAATTCCATTGCAACCACCTCACCAACCTCTTTCCGTTGCACAATTCGCTTGTTCTCTTCTTAAATGCGATAACCCATCAGCCACAACTTTTCTTATAGATTCCGGCACCGGCGATTCTCTTACCTTCTCCCAGTTCCTTAGCCGAACCAGCTCTCTTTCCTCCTCCCTCAGCTCTCGCTACTCTCTGTCGCCAAACGACGTTGCCTTCATTCTCTGCCCGTCTTCTCTTCACGTCCCTGTTATTTACTTCTCCCTTTTGTCTCTTGGTGTCACTGTCTCTCCCGCCAACCCTCTCGCCGCTAACTCAGAAGTAACTCACCAGACCCAACTCAGCAAGCCTAAAATCGCTTTCGCCACTTCTCGAACTGCACACAAAATTCCCCCTCTCCCCTTTGGCACCATTCTCATTGACTCCCCGGAGTTCCTCTGCTTTCTCCTCCGATCAGACCCCACCCCGAATGTGAACGTGAACCAGTATGACGTGGCGGCAATTCTTTACTCGTCCGGAACAACCGGAAAAGTTAAAGGTGTAAGCTTGTCTCACCGGAATATAATCGCGTTAATCTCTGGGTCCTATTACAACAAGGGTCAACTTGATCTTAATAAACTGGAACCTGAGCCAGTGTCGCTTTTAACGTTGCCGATGTTTCATGTTTTTGGGTTCATGGTGTTGATAAGGGCTTTTACTATGGGGGAGACGGTGGTTTTGAAGGAAAGATTTGATTTTGAAGGAATGTTGAGAGCAGTGCAGAAGTATAAGGTCAGGTCTATGCCGGTTTCTCCTCCGTTAATTGTGGCTTTGGTGAAATCAGAGCTAACAAAAAAATACGACTTGAGTTCGTTGTTGCTGTTGAGCTGCGGTGGTGCACCTTTGGGCAAGGATGTTTCTGATAGGTTCAAGGAAAAATTCCCCCTAGTGCAGATTTTTGAGGCAGGTTTCTTTACGCTTGCCCTTTTTTTTTTTTTTTTTTTTTTTTTTTTTTAAAAGGGAGGCGGGGTTCAGAAAAGAAATTGATTGCGCATCTTCGACGCTCAAATGGACCCATGTCAGTATTGGGACTAAAAGTTAGCTAAAAAGATGTGAAATCTAATTTCAGAAAGTTGATATAACTTATAGTTTCTCATATGACACTTCTATTTGAATGCTGTTGCTTTTTTATATTGTTGGTCAGTGCCGATGAAATAAAGAAATTCATGCACTTTGTGTTAGGGATATGGGTTGACTGAGACTTGTGGTGCGGGAGCAAGAATGGTAGAACCAGAAGAGTTAAAGCAGCTTGGTTCTGTTGGTCGCTTAGCTGAAAACATGGAAGCTAAGATTGCCGATCCTGAAACTGGGGAGGCCATGCCTCCTGGCCGCAGAGGGGAGCTTTGGTTGAGGGGGCCAACTGTGATGAAAGGTAATGGCTGATTGTTTGATTGCTGATGCCCTCTTGCTGTTTTGTGTTCTAGAAGTTGCACTTGTCATTCAACATGTGTGGCTGAAGCTTAAAACTTATATTAGTAAATGCAATTATGTTCAAGGCCTGTGCTTGACTTCTGGAACAATCTTGAGAATGTCCAAGGCTTCTTGCTTAGTATCACAATTTTGGGAATTGGAGGTCCGTATCTGCAGTTCTAAGGATTGCTTTGCTGAATGCTTAGATTACCTAGTGACGTGTGACTGTTTTTTTTATTAGAGATGCAATAGGGAGATCCGCCTCTGCAATCTCTGTTGATTTTTTAAGGTGGTCACTTTCCTCCACTGCCTAGATTCAGGGAGTCTGAAGTTTGAATTTTGTTTGGACTCAATATCTGCGCAATGGCTGCTACAGCTCCGAGCTATATAGTTTTAGATGTGAATATACAGTGTCTATTTTATAGCATTTAGAATGAAAAACTGATAGCCCCTCTTCTTCATCTCAGAACAAACTTGAAAAATTTCAAGTTTATGTATGTCAAAATAGGTTTGCACTAAAATATGTAAATTAAAGGAAAGCTCAATTGTGTGCCAGAAGAATACTTCACATTTTCCTAGGCAGTTATCTTGTGTTGTAGAATACTTGTTTGAATGTTTCCTAAATGAACCATAATGTTGTTAATGCAGGTTATGTGGGAGATGAGAAGGCAACTGTTGAAACGTTGGATTCAGAGGGTTGGTTGAAGACCGGAGATCTTTGTTATTTTGACTCTCAGGGATTCCTCTATATAGTTGACAGGTTAAAGGAACTGATAAAATACAAGGCATATCAGGTAAATGTATCATCTTGGCCCTTCCCGTAAAGCCTAATCTTGACCAACCATGGACAATGAGAATTCACTTCTTCACAATGTCATCTTATTTCTAATAACTTGCAGGTGCCTCCAGCTGAGTTAGAACAGTTACTTCAGTCCAATCCTGAAATTGCTGATGCTGCTGTGGTTCCGTAAGTGTCTTGCCATTCTGAAAGAGTTTTATTATACTATTACACATGTTGAGAGCATCATATTTGTCTTTTTATTTCTACATCATAGTTTTCTGCACTTTCCAACTTCTGAGCAGTTATCTTCCAAAATTTTTTTTGTGATGATATCTTTTTGTCATCCTCACGAAAAGAAGAGTATTCATTTGTAGAAAAGAAAATGATGGACATCCATTTATATATATATATATATATATATATGGAAACTGATGGATGACGCCGTTGTGACATTGCAGCCTGTGAGAGGTCAAATTTTTTTTTTTGAAATTCCATCTTCATTCCCCATGTGCAAGGACTCTATCAACTAGAAAGATATATTTTTTTGGGTCGCGGCTGTAGAAATCAATCATTTTCCTTTATATATATATATATATATATATATATAAAGAACACCTGGGATCCAACAAAAACATAAGTAAATTTATCGCAGGACTTCCACAACACAATAGGATATAATTGATTATTTTCCCTTTAGTTTTTTTAATTTTTTTGACATGTCAGACATAACAATTGCCACGTCATCTCTGGCACAAGCTCAATATCGTATGGATAGATTTGGAACAACTCGAAAGTTGGAGGAGCAAATTGATACGAATTTGAAATTAGGATTAGATCGATAATTAGCCTAGAATAGAATTGATCATTTTCCCTTTACTTTATTATTTTATGCCATATCCGATGGTCCAAATAGTTAAAACCAACAAAATAGAGGGCCGACAACATGGAACCTGAGTGTAAAATATTTTTCATGGGCCAATAATGTTGCAGACTATTAGTGCCATATTTTTCTATGGTGAATTTTGTATGATTTCATTGGTCTCTGCACATTTTGTTCCCTTCTGAAAAGCTAATTGGCCCCCTTAATTCATCAATTTGTGTTATCTGGAAACAGGTATCCTGATGATGAGGCAGGACAAATTCCTATGGCCTATATAGTAAGAAAACCAGGATGCAATATCGATGAAGCTCAAGTTATGGATTTCGTCGCCAAACAGGCATGCCTTATATAAGCCTTCATTCTGAACTGCTCAGTAAAAAATGAATATGAGTTTTTTTGTGATCAGATCAAGCTGCCCTTGCCTCTGTCAAAAGATCAAATCATATGCTATTGATGTGTTTAATCATGTTAACTAAACTAAGCACTATTGGGCTGGATTCTTTGCTTATTTTGTGTAGTCATTTGTGTGTTTGTAGGTTGCACCATACAAGAAAATAAGGAGAGTGGGTTTTATCAACGGAATACCGACATCTCCAGCTGGAAAGATCCTGAGAAGGGAGCTGGTGGATCATGCTGTCTCTGGTCCTTCGTCCAAATTATAACTGATTCACTTCAAACAATGTATGAGGACAGCGCCTTGGCCATTTACGGCTAGAGAAATTCATGTCAGTACATATTCACTAATTGTGGATCTAAACTTGGAGATGCCATGGCTAGTCATTAAGTAGACATTGTTTTGATGGGTGATCTTTAATAGCTTTCAAGCTTTGTAGTAGTTTATCACCAAAATGTGTACCATAGCAGTAATGTAGTTTTATCTTATTTACTTGGGATTTTTGTACATGTAGAGGTGCGTAAAAGGTCTGTTATGTATAAACATTTCGCAAGTGATTTAATTATATATTAAGGGTGGTTTGGTTGATATTTTGGAATCGAAATATGAATAAAGGGGAATCAAAAATTGTATGAAAATTTTAACAAAGTGATTTTGATTTATAGGGGAATTAGAATTAGAATTAGAATTAGAATTAAAATTATTTATATAAAAATATATTAAATAATTATTTTTCTTAATTTATATATTTTATTTAATTGCTTCAAAAAAGTTATATTTTATTTTATAAATTTTAATAATAGATGATAATATTTAAATATTTGATCAATTTATAATTAATTTATATAAAATATATAATAACTAAGTTTATGAATTGTGTCACATCATGTCCTTAGTGCCATATGGTATTTTTTTTTGCTTTTTAGGTGATGTTAAGTGTTGTTTCCATTCAGCTGCCATGGTGTTTTAAATTTTGGGCGGGTGTATCCTATTTCAGTTTCAAAATGTCCAAGTGATAGGAAATGAAAGGTTGTTAAACGGTGAGGTATGAATCATGGCAGCAGCTGTATTGTTTGGTGTCATTTCATATGCTTCTTCAAATGGAAGTGATTCTGAGTCAGAGGACGATGTAGTCAAGCGTGTAGACATGATTATTGAAGAGAAACGATGTGCTAAATTGTCTGCTAAGATTGCTTCTGGAGAATTCACTGTACAAAAATCTGGGTATGAGCAGAGTGCCTTTGCCCTTGTTGAAAATAAAAGATAAACTTACAAAAAGAAAATGGATAATGAGAAGACTATATTATTCAAAAGAAAAGCATTGGCTATATATAGCCTTACAAAAACAAACTAAATGATAAATAAGCAACCCATGTCTAACAAACTCTAAGAGACATGGAATGACTAAAAACAAAACATAAAATATCACTTTAAAGAATAGGGATTTTATTTGACTAAGCAACTAAATAGACTAAGCAGCAAAACAACTCAACATTTTCGTCCCTTAAACTAAATGCCTAGTCTCTGAGCAAACTCAAAATGATGCTCTTAACTTCAAGAAGACATCTAACTTCAAAGGCTTGGTCATTATATCAGCTAACTGCTCTTGTGCACTGCAATAATCTAACTCTACAGCACCAGCTTTTGTGAGCTCCCAAAGAAAATGAAAATGTACATCTATGCATTACTGAATTTTTTGACAACTTAATTGCAGAACTACTATCACAGTGAATAATAGTTTTCTGATCTTGATTTAAACCCAGTTTATCCAACACTCTTTTCAACCGTACTGCTTGACATGCACATGAAGCCGCAACAATAAATTCAGCCTCAGTGGTAGATAAACTTACAACTGGTTATTTTTTTGATAGCCAAGAGACATTTGTTGAACTCAGTAAAAAAATATAACCTGATGTGCTTTTTCGATCTTCCAAATCTCCTGCATAATCGCTGTCCGTGTAAGCAAAAAGTTCACTATTTCCTCTCTTTTTGTAGAAAATTCCAAAATCAATTGTTCCCTTCAAATATCTCAGCACCCTCTTTGCCACTTATAGATGAAGCTCAGTAGGATTCTCCATATACCTACTTAGAAGACCCACTACGAACATCACATCTGGGTGAGTAGCAGTGAGGTACATGAGACTTCTAATAATCTGTTTAAAATAAGTCTTGTCCACTTTGACACTTTCTTCATCTTTCATGAGCTTACAACCTGGAACAATTGGATTTTGGATTGAGTTGCTTTTATCCATTCCAAACCTTTGCAGCACATTTAATACATATTTCTTTTGACTGATAAACACACCACTAGTTTTCTGCAAGACTTCAAGACCAGAAAATACCTCATTTTGCCAAGATCAGTCATCTCAAATTCACACTTCATGGAGTTTTTAAACTCAAAGATCATCAAATCATCATTTCCAATAAAAATTAGATCATCAACATACAAACGTATAATTAAAATCTTACCTTCTTTTCCTGTCTTGATGAAAAGAGTATGCTCGTAATCACATTTCTCAAAACCTTCTTTTATGAAATAGGCTTCTATACGGCTGTACCAGGCACGCGGTGCTTGTTTAAGCCCGTAAAGAGCCTTCTTTAATTTATAAACCTTATGTTCATGTCCTTTTTGCGCATAACCACAAGGTTGTTCTATAAAAACTTCTTCATTCAACTCACCGTATAGAAATGCAGAATTTATGTTTAGCTGATAGATGTCCCATCCCTTTTGAGCTACAAGAGCCAACACCAAACGAATTGTTTCCATATGCACCACAGCTGCGAACACTTCTGTATAATCTACCCCTTGTTGCTGTGAATACCCCTTCACTACAAGTCTTGCCTTGTACTCATCTACTTCTCCATTTTCTTTAAATTTGGTATTGTAAACCCACTTCACTCTAATTTTCTTTCCGCCTTCAGGTAAGTCTGTCAATTCCCATGTGCAATTTCCTTCTTATCGCTTCTATTTCTATATCCATGGCTTTCCTCTATTTCTCATTTTGAACAACATCTTCAAAATGAATGGGATCATTAGTTGCAAACATAGCTAGTTGAGTTGCATCTTCTTCTTCAGAAAGTCCTTCTCCTATTTCATAGTCTTGCATATAAGCTGGTGGTCTCCTACTTCTTCTTTCAGATGAACTAGATAAGCTTCATTCAGCATCAGAACCAGAGGACTCTTCTTTTACATTAGTATCAACATTAGGTTCGCCTTCGTTCCCATTGAACTCAACTATTTCTTCTTCTTGATCACTCCATTCCAAATCATATACAATGGCTTCTTTGTATTTATTATCCCAATCCCAGCCTTTGTCTTCTTCAAACATAGCATCTCTGCTTATTATGATCCTTTACGAAATAGGATCATAAAGTCGATAAGCCTTCGACTTTTCACTAATTCCCAACAGAACACAACTTAAACTTTTATCATCCAGCTTTGTTCTTCTACTATTAAGTATATGAACATGAACTCTGAAATACTCAATTGAGGGCTTGACTCCACTCCAGGCTTCTTCTGGTGTCTTATTTTTTACGGCTAAAGTTGGACTTCGATTCAAGACATGCGCTGTCCAGTTGACTGCTTCAGGCCAAAAAGATTTAGGAATCTTCTTTTCTAAAGGCATACTACATACCATATTCATAATGGTTTTGTTCTTTCGTTCTGTGACTCCGTTTTGCTGGGGCATGTATAAAGCTGTCAACTGTCTTTGTATACCATTATCTTCATAAAAATTATTGAATTCTTATGATTTAAATTCACCTCCTCGATCAATACACAAACCTTTAATTGATGTGTTTGTCTCCTTTTCAACACAAGTTCTAAGCTTTTTGAAAATATCAAAGGCTTCAGATTTCTCTATTAGAAAGAAAACCCATATTTTTCTACTAAAATCATCAGTAAAGGTAAGCAAATACCTTTTGTTGCTGTTGGAGATAGGTGTGATTGGCCCGCAAATGTCAACATGTATTAACTGAAGAATTTGCGATGCTCTCCAGGTGCTTTGCTTTAGAAATTAACCTCATTGTTGTTTTCCTACTAAACAGTTTTTACACAACCTAGAGGGAGATTTTAGTTAAGGTAAACTAGTCACCATTTGCTTTTGTTGAATAGTTTTTAAACCAGCAAAGTTCAAGTGCCCATACCTACAATGCCAAAGTTGCTCTTTATCCTTAATAATTGAGTTGAAACAAACAGATGCTAGAGGCTGAGATATTGCAGGTAGTATAAACATTCGATCTGTAAGCATCTTTGTATCTATGATTAATCCTTTCTCATGATGAAACACTTTACACCTTCCATGTTGAAACATAATAGCAAGCCCCTCTTCTTGTAATTATCCAATGCTCAGCAAGTTGTTCTTTAATTTTGGCATGTAGAACACTTCTGTAAAAATTTGTGTTATTCCATTCACTTGCATTCTTATGCTGGCCTTTCCCATTACAGCCAAGCTCATGTTGTTGCCCAGCTTCACCGAGTCTCGAAAACTCTCATTTAGATCTGAAAAATATGCCCTCTTTCCACACATATGATTGTTGCATCCTGAATCAAGGTACCACATATCTTCTTTGTTGTCTGTGTTCCCACACGTATAAGCCATTAACAACAAATCTTCTTGTGCCTCTGTATAATTTGCCTCTTTCTCTTTATTTGGACGTTCCCATTGAAAATGCCCAAGTTTATGACAGTTGTAACACTCCACTATGGATTTATCAAAGCTTTGTCTACCTCGCCCCCGTCCTCTTCCTCAAAAACTTCCACGACCTCGACCTCTGCCTCCTGAATGATCTCCATGAGTGATTTACAAAGCATGTTCTTCTTCAATGTGAGTGCTCATGCATTGTTCATGCACAAGCAAACTACTTTACAGCTCGTCGATGGTCAAAGTGTCTATATCTTTGGACTCCTCAATAGAACAGACCACATAATTGAATTTGGGAGTCATAGATCTCAAAATCTTTTCAACGACAACTACATCTCCTTTGTTCTCACCATTTGCTTTGATTTTATTTGCTATTGTAAGCGTTCAAGCAAAATACTCATTTACAGTTTCTCCTGCCTTCATGTGAAGAACTTCAAATTCCTTCTGAAGTGCCTGCAACTGTGCACGCTTGACCCGAGTTATTCTTTGATATTTTTGCTTCAAGGAATCCCATTTGTTCTTTGTTGTATCTTTGTTAAGGATCGTTTCTAAGATTGAACGATCTAATGCTTGAAACATATAGTTTTTTGTTTTCAAATCTTTTAATTTCTGATCTTCAATGTTCTTTCTCTGAGCATCTCTAAAAATTGCACCTTCTGTTGTGGCAGAAATTCTATTCTCTATTAAACCCCAATATTCCTTTGAGCGCAAGAAGTTTTTCATGAGCATTGTCCATTGATCATAGTGTCCATCAAACTTTGGAATTGATGGCTTCACAAATGAACTCCCTGTTGTCATTTTTGAAGATTGCTACTTCAAATTTAATCAAGCCTCATGAGGAGGCTCTGATACCAAGTATTGAAAATAAAAGATAAACTTACGAAAAGAAAATGAATAATGAGAAGACTATATTATTCAAGAGAAAAGTATTGGCTATATATAGCTTTACAAAAATAAACTGAATGATAAATAAGCAACTTATATCTAACAAACTCTAAGAGACATGAAATGATTGAAAAAAATCAGAAAAAATCACTCTAAAAAATAAAAATTTTATTTGGTTAAACAATTAAACAGACTAAGTAGCAAAACAACTCAATAAATATAAATATAGGATAATAATACGTCTACCAGGCTTCACAATATTTTTTAAAAATTATCTGATTGTTCTTAAATATAAAAAGATTATAACAATAAAAAAAATAATTTAAGAAAAATGCAATCGCAATTGTAGTATTTATCACCACTCAAAAAGGACACCACCTGCTTCCCATATCCCATTGTCCCCTTTATTTTTTTTCTGCTAATTTTTTTTTATTTATATATAAATGATTTTGATAATGAATTGCTGAATTGTTTTTTTTTCTTTAATTTTATTTATTCAATAGTCCAGCTTTGTACTTAAAAAAATGCGCAACTCTTTCGCAAAATGAATGAAAGTTCGTTATTGTTAAAAAAATTGAGTAAAAGATGTAAATAATTATCCACTTTATAATTACCGCCACTAAAGTTATTAATGATTGAAAAAGGGTAGGAGTATAATTGTTTCAACTTTTTATACAAAAGGCCAACAAGAACAAAAAAATAAAAAATAAAAAGTGTTGCTATTGTTTTAATGGAATGTTGATAACATATAACAGTTTCTTTTTTTTTAAGAAAATTTAACATCC